>JAODAL010010049.1:0-107255 GCA_025379985.1 Phyllomedusa bahiana
ATCTTTCATAAAAAGGGCAATGTAGATGCCAAAAAAACCTTGCTTATATCTAAAACTTTGTGTTTGTGCCTTTATACATATGATTACATTTTATGTATATCCCTGGGCGCTGCTGTGGAAATACAAGTCCCAGCATGTCTGGCATACCAGCCGATCTGAGAGATAAAGCACTGTAGATGCTATATACAGACAATGTGTGCCTTTGCATATATACAGTATATACACAGTATCTCACAAAAGTAAGTACAGTAAAGGGAAGCATTATTTGACCCCTTTGCTGTTTTTTGTAATTTGCCCACTGAAAAAGACATGAAAAAAATAATTTAGGGGTGTATCACTTAACGTTCGGTTTTTTCTTGTAGCTTGATTTTCTCATTCCTCAAATCCGGGGTGTTTCTTCCCCCACGCTGGGTGTTTCTTAACTGAAGGGGGAGAATCATCCCCCCCCTTCATTGTTAAATGCTCGTCCCCGTCATTCTCCCCTCCCTCTCTGAGTCCACATTCACTGTGTTTTTCCTCCCCCTATATGTCTTATTTTGTAAAAATGTTTACATACCCAGGCCTGCTTCAGTTAGCAGTTTTTGAACCAGGCACTGATTCTTCCCTTCACAGGGAGGTTTGTTAATTTAAATCAGTCTTCTAGAACTCATCCAGAGCACACAGATCTGTCCCCTTTTTCATGTTTCCTTTGTTTTTGTTTGAGAAGCAGCTGCAGTGTAACTGTGGACTGCGGGCTGTGCGAAGAAATTGTTCCCCGGACCCTTATCTGAGTGAGAGGGGGCAGGAATGCACACTCCCATACGACCGGGGGCCGAGAAAATGTAAATTAGTAGGCCGTCACCAATAAAGAAAGGTGAAGGAATCCGCCCCGCACTGGGGAACGTGTTTACAGAAAAGAAGATAAAGGACTGTGAAAACAAAGACAGTTTTGCAGATGACCAATTGAAAAGTTGCTTGTTTTCATTCCCCTTATTCTGCGACCATTTTTGTAACTCTTTTGGGCATGAGTTCTCTAAAGCTACACAGATTGCCATTTAAAATGCTATTCCACTCTCTATGATGACATCATGAGCTGGGGGGAGTTAGGACCTTGCACTCCCCCCATGTTCATTTAACCCCCTTACCCCCGGACCCAGTTTTGGCCTTCCTGACGAGCCCGGGTTTTTAAAATCAAACATGTGCACTTTATTGAGAAAACTTTTTGCATTTTACCTATCAAGTGATTCAGAGATTGTTTTTGTGACACTTGTGCTTTAGTTAGTAATACATTTGGTCCAAAAAGCCCTTGTTTATTTGTGAAAAATATAAAAATTCATGAAAATTTGCAAAAATTAGAAATTTTTTCAAAATTAAAAAAATTTCTGCATGAAAGACAGATACTTATTCCCTCAAATATTTTAACTAGCTTATCATATGTCTATGTAGGTTGACATCATTTTTTAAATTTTTTTTTTTCTTACCATTAAGGGGCTTAGAAATTGTAGTAATTTTTCACATTTTCAAGAAAATTTGCAAAAGTTTTTTTTTGGGGACCAGCCCAGTTTTGAGTGGCTTTGAGGGGGCCCGTATGTTAAAATACCCCAATAAATGACCCCATTTAAGAAACTACACCCCTTAAAGTATTTAAAAAAGCTTTTAAGAAGTTTGTTGACCCTTAAGATATTTCGAAGAAATTAAAGCAAAGTGGAGGTGAAATTTCAAAATTTCCCTTTTTTGCAGATTTCCAATTTTTATCCATTATTTACAAGAATACAGTAAATGTGATCAGGGAAATGCAATTTAATATTGATTCCCCAGATTTTGCTGTTTTCAGAGATATCCCATATGTGTCCCTAGTGCACTATTTGGCTAAACACAAGCCTCAGAATAGGAGGAGCACTACTGGACTCTGGGGTCTCATTTCATTACCATTTATTTAGGCGCCATTTCAGGTTTGCGGACACCC
The DNA here is from genome assembly GCA_025379985.1 of Phyllomedusa bahiana. NCBI lineage: Eukaryota > Metazoa > Chordata > Amphibia > Anura > Hylidae > Phyllomedusa > Phyllomedusa bahiana. Next base: position 1,946 of record JAODAL010010049.1, read on the forward strand.
TAAGGTTATAAAACTTAATAAATACCCCCAAAAAGACCCCATATTGGAAACTACACCCTTAAAGGGGTTGTCTCGCTACAATGATTGGGTTTTAATTAAAAGATCTTTAAAAAACAAGCAGCTTTGCAATATATGTTCATTACAAATGTCCTACTGATTTTGAGCTACACCTGTTCAAAGGAGTGCCTCAGATTCTCAAATTTCTATAGCAGCCGACCAGTTGATCCTTATCTTACTGGCTGTCAGGTCTGACTGCCTCATCCCCTTTGAAGACAGGTCGGAGCAGAGAGCCCCTCCCGCACAGAATGCTTCTGTAGTGGAGGGAGGAGGAGGGAGGACTCTGGCTTCAAATGTCCATACTGCCTGGTTTAAACCCCTGTGTGTGCCTGCTTCCTCCTGCTCTCTACACAGATTGAGCAGAGGTGAGGCTGATCAATAGATGTAAACAGCAGTGACCCTGTTTGTTACTATAATCATGATGTCTGTGGAGCTGTAACTATAATAATACTATACAGATTGTGAACAGTTCATGCTGTTTCTAGGGACACATCTGGTAACACTTTGCAGCTTTCCTGCCTCTGTTCTGAGAGGGTTTGTTTGTTGTTGCTGGAGATGTGGAGATATCTAAGCTAAGCAGATGGTGGAGATAGTGTAAGCTGTTTTGCTATTAGCAATCATAGACCTCTTAGGCAGGCACACACAGGGTTAACTTTTAGCAGCAATCCGGATAGCTGCCCGTGTGCTGAGAGGAGGGGGGAAGAGGGAGGGTGAAGCGGGAGGGGGGAAGAGGCAGAGAAGCTAGCACGCCCCTCAATTCAACTCCCATTCACAGACAGAGTCTGAAAGCTATTAATGAGACAACTCCTTTAAGGAATATATCCAGAGGTGCAGTGAGTATATCGACCCCACAGGTGTTTCACAAATTTTTTTTTCCCGTTCGGCTTGAAAAAAAAAAATTTTTTATATTTTTTCCAAAAATTCTGCAATTTTTAAAGCTGAAATTTTTTAATTTTTAAAAGGAAATTTCCGGGGGAAAAAAAAAAAAAATTGTGTTACGCAATGTTTCCCAAAAATTCGGCAATCCCCTTTACTTGTGGGGTAAATGCGGGGTTTGGGGGGGGGGCATGGCAGGGTGTACAAGGGGGGGAGTGTTTTTTTGGGTTTTTGGAGCAAAAGTTATTGGGGGGGGCCATGTGTATTGAAAAACCCCCCAAAGTACTAAAAACAGGTAAAAACCTTCCAAAAAGTTCCCTCATTTTGGATTCAAACCCCCCTCGGGGATCTCTTTTTAGGGTGTATTTTGCTTTTTTGGACGAAAACAGGTTTTCCCTTAGTTTTTTTTTGGGCTTTGGGGCCTTGAAAATGGGGGGGGGGGGGGGGGGAAGCATTTCCCCCATTTTTTTTGGGGGTTCTTTTTACAGTATTCCCCAAAAACGGGAAAAATAACAGGAAAACTTTACTAGGGAAAGGTCGGTACAATTAATTGATAAAAAATTTTTAGTTTCTTTTTTTTATGTGTTATTACTAGTGTTGAGTTTGGGGTTGGCTATCGAGATCGATCGTTTGTCAAATAGTGGGCCCGTTTTTCGAAAAGGGTTTTTTTCGATAGTGAGCATCGATTTTGCCCCGATGCCATTAAAGTCTAGGGAGAGCAAAAAAACCCCTTCATTATTACCCCCAAACAAGGCTGGGAAGCTAAATTTTTTTAAACACCCAAACAGTCAAATGGAAAAGGCAAATCTTGGGGCAACAAAAATAGGTTAAAAAAAGTCACAGAAAAAAATTTCACAGCCCATTTATATCCCTTTCTTGTACCACAGCTGCCCCTTTAAAACCCTGCTTCACCACAAAAAATTAAAAAGTGCCAAAAGGGCAGTATGTTTTTGAACATAAAGTTTTTTTGAACGGGGACCTTGAATACCCCTTTGCCCGGGGAAGCGCTGAGCCCCAAACCTCCCAGGGACCCCCAAATTTTAAAAAAAGTGGGGAAAAAAAAGGAGTCTTTAAACCACCATTTTAGTTAAAACCGGGGACATTGACTATACCTGCCCGGGCCCCACAGCTGACCCCCAAACCTGCATAAACCCCCACTTTTAAAAAAGTGGGGAAAAAAGGAATCTTTCAACCCCCCTTTTATTTTTAATTTGGGCTTTTGATATACCTTTCTGGGCCACAGCATGACCCCCAAACCCGAGGGGCCCCCACTTTTTAAAAAGTGCCGGGAAAAAAGGGGGTCTTTCAACCCCATTTTTTTGAACTGGACTTTGGACTAAAACCTTGCCCTGGGCCACAGCATGACCCAAAAACCCTGAAAGGCCCCCCAAAATTTTAAAAGTGGGGAAAAAGGAGTTTTTTCACCCCCCATTTTATTTTCCCAAATGGACTTTGACTATCCCTGCCCTTTGGGCCACAGATGAGCCCAAAACCTTTCAGGGACCCCCCCCTTTTAAAAAAGTGCGAAAAAGGAAAAGTTTTTTCAACCACCATTTTTTTAGTTTCCAAAATGGTCATTTGTAAAACCCTTTTTTAAACCTTTTGTTTCCGGGGCCCAAAAAAAATGAGCCCCAAACCGGGCTTGACCCCCCCATTTAAAAAGTGCCGGAAAAAAGGGGGCCCCTTTCAACCCCCCATTTTAGTTGAACTGGACTTTGGGCTATCCCCTGCCCTGGGCCACAGAATGACCCCCCAAACCTGCATGACCCCCACTTTTAAAAAAGTCCCAAAAAAGGGAAACCCTTTCAACCACACCATTTTAAGTTTTGAAACCTGGAAAAAAATTGGGAAAATTTTTAAATTTACCCTTGGTTTTGGGGGGCCACAGCATGACCCCCAAAAATTTGGCTGACCCCCACATTTAAAAAGTGCCGGGAAAAAGGAAATCTTTTCCCCAAACTCCCGATTTAAAAAGTTTTCCCCCCTTTGCCGGACATTGACTATACCTGCCCGGGGCCACTGCATACCCCCAAAACCTGCATGACCCCACTTTTTAAAAAGTCCCGGGAAAAAAAGGGAGTCTTTCAACCCCCTTTTTTATTTTTACGGGGACATTGATAAAACCGGTCCGGGGGCCAAAAGGGCCCCAAATTGAAAAAAGGGGGGCCCCCCCCCAAAAATAAACTTAAAAACCTGGGGCCCGTGACCCCCCAACCCAATTTAAAAAAGTGCGGGAAAAAAAAAAAAAAAGGAGTCTTTAAACCCACCTTTTTTGTTTAGGGAAATTTGACTTTTCCCTGTCCTGGGCCCAGAGGGCCCCCCAAAAACCTGCATGACCCCCACTTTTAAAAAAGTGCCGGAAAAAGGAGTTTTTTCCAACCCCCATTTTTTTTTAAATGGACATTGTCTATACCTGTCGTGGGCCACGCATGACCAAAAACCCTGCATGACCCCCACATTTAAAAAGTGCAGGAAAAAGGAGTTTTTCAACCCCATTTTGTTTTAACGGGACATTGATTAAACCTTTTCCTGGGCCAAGCATGAGCCCAAACCTGCTGCCCCCCACTTTTAAAAAAAGTGCGGAAAAAGGGTCTTTAAACCCCACCATTTTTTTTAATGGAATTGACTTTTACCTGCCCGGGGCCCCACGCAAAAGCCCCAAAACCCTGCATGCCCCCACATTTAAAAAGTCCCGGGAAAAAAAGAGTTTTTTTAAACCCACCATTTTTTTTTTAAGGGGACATTGACTATCCCTGTCGGGGGCCACAGTAGGGACCCCCAAAACCTGCATGCCCCCACTTTTAAAAAAAGTGCCGGAAAAAAGGATCTTTCAACCCCCTTTTTAGTTAAAAGGGACATTAAATTTTCCTTTGCCCGGGGCCCCATCATGACCCCCCAAAACCGGGCATGCCCCCCACTTTTAAAAAAAGTCCCGGAAAAAAAAGGGCCTTTCAACCACATTTTAGTTAAAATGGACATTGACTAACCCTGTCCGGGCCCCCGGGCATGAGCCCCAAACCCTGCATAAACCCCAATTTTAAAAGGTCCCGGAAAAAAAGGAGTCTTTAAACCAAAATTTTATTTTAATTGGACTTGACTTACTTTTGGGCCCCAAGGAAGGGGGAAACCCTTGATAAAAACAAAAAAAAAAAAAAAATAAAAAAAAAAAAACCAACAAAAAAAAACAAACCACCAAAAAAAAAAAAAAAAAGAAAAACCCCCCAAAAACCAAACCCCCAAAAAACAAAAAAAAAAAAAAAAAAAAACCCCCAAAAACCAAAAAAATAAAAAAAAACCCCCCAAAACCAAAAGAATAAAAAAAAAAACACCCCAAAAAAACCCCCCCCCCCCAAAAAAAAAAAAAAAAAAACCAAAAAAAAATTTTTAAAAAAAAAAAAACAAACAAACCCCCCCCCCCCCCAAAAAAAAAAAAAACCCCCCCAAAAAAAAAACAAAAAAAAACCCAAAAAAAAAAATTTATTTAAAAAATTTTTCTATTTCCAAATAAAAACCCCCCCCCCCCCTTTTACCCCCATTTTTTTTTTTTTTTTTTTTTTTTTTTGGTAAACCCAGGTGGCGTGTTATCTATTAACACGCGGGTTTAAAAAATCCCCTGATGACGAAAGAAACGAAAAATTTGTCGTGCTGAAGCAGAGTGCGGAAGGGGGAATTTTGGGGAGAACCCCAGCCTTCCTATGTACACAGCCCAAACCTGGGTAGACCGCTTGCCCCTCCGTAGAGGGGGGGCCCCAAATTTGGGGTTCATTTGGGGAAATATGGGGGTTTAAACGCTCCTTTTAAAACCCAGTTGCCCTTTATCTTGGCATTCTTTTTTCATTTTACCCCAACGTGCTGGGGGAAAATGGTCTCTGTACTTTGTTTCTGTCCGTGCTCCTTACTCCATGTCCTCTGAATAACTACATTTGGTAAATTTTTTCCGGTACCTCCTTTTTAACAATTTCAAAAAAAATTTTTTTAACAGTTTATTTTTTTAAATGAAAGTTTTTTAGTACTTTAATTCTAGAAAAAAATTTTTTTAAAAAATTGGAGGGAAATCCCACCTGTCTTTGTTTCTTTTTTTTCCATTGTATTAAAGGGGTTTGCCCTAAATTACGGGTTTGGTTTAGCTTTGTTAAAGATCTTGCAAAAACAAGTCTTTTTTGGGCAATATGTGCCAAATTAACAGTGTCCTACCTATTCCAAGTTTCTGCCCCAGCCCCCATCCCCCCTTGGGACCCACTCTTGACAATTGTGAAGAAAAAAATGTCTGTTAGAAACAACATTTTTTAAAATAGGCCCCTGTAGTATAGCTGCATGTCACACCCAAAATCCCCCATAAATTCAAAAGCAGGGACCCTTGACCCACGGGGGAAAAATTTGGAAGAAAAAAATGTCGTTAGAAAAAAACTTTTTTTTTAAAATTTGGGCCCTGTAGTTAGCGGGTTTTAAAAAAGCAAAATCCCCCAAAAAAATTAAAAGCATCCCCCTTGAGCCATTTTGGTAATTTTGTGAAGAAAAAATGTCTGTTGAAACAAATTTTTTAGAATGGGGACTGTAGTTTTGGCTGCATGTCACAGCAAAATGCCCTAAAAAATTAAAAAGCTTTGGACCCTTGACCCCATTTTGGTAAAATTTTGGGGAAAGAAAAAATTGACTGTTGGGAAACAACTTTTTTTTAAAATTAGGCCCTTTTGGTATTGCGGGCATTTCAAAGCAGCATGACCCAAAATATTATAAAAATGACTTCTAAAGCCACGGGTTAAAAAATTTGTGAGGGAAAAAATGCCATTTTTAAAAGGGCCAAAATTTTCTTTTTAAAAAAGGCCCAATGATTATTGCTGTTTCTCACGCTACAAAAACCCAAAAAAATTTTTAAATATGACTTTCACCCAAAATTTTTAAAAATTGTGGGGAAGAAAAGCCACTTAGAAGTCACATTTCTTTTCCCAAAAAGGACCATGATTTTTTGCTTTTATCTCCCCAGAAAACATGCCTTTAAAACCATTAAAAAAAATTTTAAAAAAAGTTTTAAAATTTTTGTTTAAAATTTTTTTTTTTTCCCCCCCCCAAAAAAAAAAATTTGGGGGGAAAAAAAAAAAAATAAAAAAATTTTTTTAAAAAAAATTTTTAAAAAAAATTTTTTTTTTGGGGGGGAATTTGGGGTTTTTAACCCGGGTTGGGGGGAAAAAAAACCCAAAAATTTTTTTTTAAAAAAAAAACCCAAAAAATTTTAAAAAAATCTTTTTAAAAAAAATTTTTTTTTAAAAAATTTTTTTCTTTTAAAAAAACCCCCCTTCCCCCCCCTTTTTTTTTTTTTAAAAAAATTTTCCCCCCCTTAAAAAAATTTTTTAAAAAAAAAATTTTAATTTTTTTTTTTCCCCAAAAAAATTTTTTTTAAAAAAAACCCCCCCCCTCCCCCTTTTTCTCCCCCTTAAACCCCCAAAAATTTTTCCCTTTTTTTTCCCCCCGGGGGGTTTTTTTAAAAAAAACCCCCTTTCTCCCCTTTTAAAACCCTTTTTCCCCCCCTTTTTTTTTTTTAAAAAAAAAAAATTTTTTTTTTTTTTTAAAAAAATTTTTTTTTTAAAATTTTTAAAAAAATTTAAAAATTTTTTTTAAAAAAATTTAAAAAAAAAATTTTAAAAAAATTTTTTTTCCCCAAAATTTTTCCAAACCCCCTTTTCCCTTTTTTCTTTTTCCCCCAAAAAATTTTTTCCCCCCCTTTTTTCCCCAAAAAAACCCCCAAAATTTTTTTAACCCCTTTTTTTCCCCCCCCCCCCCTGTTTAAAAAAAAAAAAAAAAGGGTTTTAAAATTTTCCCAAATTTAAAAAGGGGGCCCCCCTTTTGGAAAAAAAATTTTGGCCCCCCTGGTTTTTAAAAAAAAAAAAATTTTTTTTTGGGCCCCCCTTTTAAAAACCCCCAAAAAATTTTAAAAAAAAAACCCCCAACTTTTAAAAAATTTTTGATTTTTTTTTTAAACCCAATTTTAAAAAATTTTTTCAATTTTCCAATTTTTAAAAAATCCTTCCCCCCTTTACCCCTTTCACTTTAAACCAAATTTTTTTTCCCCCAAAAAAGGGGGGGAAAAAAACCGCCCCCCCCCCAAAACCCCCAAAAAAAGACTAACCCCCCCCTTTTTTGGGAAAAAAAATTTTTTTTAAAAAAATTTAAAACCCCCCCCCCCAAGGGGTTTTTTTTTTGGCAAATTTTTTCCCCCCCGGGGAAAATTTTCCCCCCCAAAATTTTTTGGGGGGCAAAAATTTTTTTTTCCCCCCCCCAAAAAATTTTTTAACCCCCCTCTTTAATTTTTTCCCCTTTTTTTAAAATTTTTTGGGGGGGTTTTTTTTTTCAAAATTTTTTTTTTTTCCCCCCCCGGGGGGGGTTTTTTTTTTTTATTTTTTAAAGGGGAAAATTTTTTTTAAAATTACCCCCAAATTTTGGGGTTTTTTTTTTATTTGGTTTTTTTTTTTTTTTTTTTTTTTCCCCCCCAAAATTTTTTCCCCTTTTAAAATTTTAAATTTCCTTTTTTTTGGGGGGGAAGGGGGGGCCCCAAAAAACCCCCCTTTTTATTTTAAAAACCCCAAAAAGGGGGGAAAAAAATTTTTAAAAAAAAAACCCCCCCCAAAAAAAGGGGGTTTTTTCCTTTTTTGGGTTTTTTTTTTTTTATTTTTAAAACCCCAAAAAAAAATTTTTTAAACCCCAAATTTTTCCTTTTTTTTGGGGGGGGGGGGTTTTTTTTGGTTGGTTTTTTGGGGGGGGGGGGAAAAAAAAGGGTTTTTTTTTAAAAAATTTTTTTTAAAAAAAAATTTTTGGGGGGGGGAAACCCCCGGGAAAATTTTTTTTGGGGGGGGGGGGGGGCCCCCTTTTTTTTTTAAAATTTTTTTCCCTTTTTTTTTTTTTTTTTTTTTTTAATTTTTTAAGGGGAAACCAAACCCCAATTTAAACCGGGGAAAAATTTTTTTTCCCCCCCCCCCTTTTTTGGGGGGGGGGCCCGGGGGTTTTGGGGGGTTTTTTGGGCCCCAAAACCCCCCCTTTGGGGGGGGTTTTTTCCCCCCCCCCCTCCCCCCCGGAACCCCTCCAAAAACCCCCGGGGCCCCCCCGGGCCCCCCGGGAAAAACCCCCCCCCGGGGGCTTTTTGGGGGGAAATTTTTTTCCCCCCAAGCAAAGGGGTGGGGGGGCCCCCCGGGGGAAAAACCTTTTCCCCCTTCCCGGGAAAAGGAATTTGGGGGGAGGGGGGTTTTTTTTTTTTTTTCCTTTCCCCCCCCCAAAAAATTTTTTTTTTGGGGGGGTTTGGGGGGGGGGGCCGGGGGCCCCCCGGGGGGGAAAAGGGGGGGAAGGTTGGGGGGTTTTTGGGGGGGCTGGGGGGGGGGTTCCGGGGTTCCCCATTAACCCGGGGGAAAAAAAGGGGAAGAATTTTTTTTGGGGGGGGGGGGGGGGGAAAAGGGGGGGGGGGGCCCCCCCTGGGGTTTTTTTTTTTAAAAAAACCCCCTTTTTTCCCCAATTTTTTTTTTTGGTGGGAAACCCCCCCTTTTTTTTTTTTAAAAAAATTTTTTTTAAAAAGGGGGGGAAAAAGGGAAAAAAAGGCCCAAAAAAACCCTTTTTAAAAAAAAAAAAAAGGAAAAAAGGGGGGTTTCCTTAACCTTTGGGGGAAAAAAAAAAGGGTTTTTTTTTTTGGGGGGGGTTTTTACCTTTTTTTTTTTTAAAAAAAAATTTTTTGGGGGCCCCCCCCCCCCAAAAAAAAAAAAAACCCCTTTTTTTTAAAAAAAGGGTTTTTTTTAATTTTAAAACCCGGGGGGGGAAAAAAGGGGAAAGGGTTTTTGGGGGGGGGGGGGCAAAAAAACCCCCCCCCTTTTTTTTTTTAAAAATAAATTTTTCCCCTTTTTTTTTAAAATGGGTTTTTAAAAAACTTTTTTAAAATTTTTGGGGGGCCCTTTTTTTTTGGGGGGGAAAAAAAAACTTTTTTTTTTTTAAAAAAATTTTTTTTTACATTTTTGGGGGAAAAAGGGGGGAAAAATTTGGGGTTTTGCCGGGGGGCCCTTTAAAAATTAAAAAATTTTTTTTTTGGGCCCCCCTTTTCCCAAAAAACCCCCAAAAAACCCCCCTTTTTTTTTTTGGGGGGGAAAAAACCCCCTTTTTTTTTTTTTTTAAAAAAAAAACCCCTTTTTTTTTAAAAATTTTTGGGGGGGGAAAAAAAAAAAAAAAAGGGGGGGTTTTTGGGGGTTTTTTCCCCCTTTTTTAAAAAAGGGGGAAAAACCCCAAAAAAAAAACCCCCCCCAAAAAAAAAAAGGGTTTAAAAAAACCCAAAAAAATTTTTTTTTTTCCAAAAAAATTTTTTTTTTTAAAAAAACCCCCCCCCCCCCCCCCCTTTTAAAAGAATTTTTTTTTTTTTTAAAACAAATTTTTTAAAAAAAAAGGAAAAAAAATTTTTTTTTTTTTTTAAAAAAAAAAATTTTTTTCCCCTTTTTTTTTTTTTTTTTGGGCTTTCCCCCCCAAAAGGGGGAAAAAAAAAAAAATTTTTTTTTTAAAAAAAAAATTTTTTTTTTTTTTCCCCCAAAAAATTTTTTTTTTTTTTAAATTTTTTGGGGTTTAAGGGAAAGGGGGGGCCAAATTTTTTAAAAAAGGAAATTTTTTTTTAATTTTAAAAAATTTTTTTCCCTTTTAGAATATACAATTGCGTTTTAAGATTTACGTAGATGCGCGTCAAGAACAGTGGGGTCCCAAAAAAAGTAAAAAAAACACGTAACTGTGATGTTTTGAAGTACACGGTTTTTTTGGGCAAAAAACAACCTTGCTGACAAAGTTTGCGGTTGAAATTTTAAAGTCAAGGTGGATATATCAACAGTCACAGGTGTAAGGGGTAAAATGAACACCAAACGAAATGTATCTGAAATAAAGTGGGTTTTGCAGCTAACAAAGAGCCCCGCAGTTAATAGAAATGAGTTTCCCCCAATAAAAGTTCAGCTGCCCAATATCCATGAAAAATACAATGAAAACTTTAATAAAAAAGATATTCACTACAATGTCTACCTAAGTCTTGGTGAATTTATCCAGTTTTCTTTATAGATAGAGTTGTCTGGTTCACCCGCGGGCCCCCCCCCCCCCCGCTCCCACCCCCCGTAATTTACAGGGGAAGCGCTTTAAAATTCTCTAGCTAACTCATAAAATCTTAAAATTTTAAATCTAAACTAAATTGGAAGGATAAGCTAAAAAGAGGTTTTTTGTGCAAAAATAGACAAATTTTCGTGAGCTGTTTGGCCACGGGCAGAGCGCAGGCCCTATCCCTATGAGACGCAAAGGACCGGGGGCGAAACAGGAAACACGTTCTATGTAAAACGGGGGTCAGGGATTTTTCCACCCAATCGCAACCATAACATCCCGTCATGAGTCGCAACAACTCCCTGCCTATTCAAAAGATTTGCTGGCCCCCAAAAAATTACAGGAAGCGCCGAAAAAGGCCGATTTAATAGATGATGCACAGTTTTTAACCCTTAAATTATCGCATGATTTGGAAATTTCGATCACCCTAAAAAACCCTTTCCCATTTCAATTTTTCGATTTTAAAAACGCTCAACAAGTTTTACTTTTACACAAAAGAAGCAAATTTATAAAAAATCGTGTTTTTATGTTGTCCTATTTGACAGCCCTAGCTTTTTTAATTTTTTTCATAGGGAGCGTTTTTGGGCTTGTTTTTTTCAAAATAGTTGATGTTTTCATTAGTCCATTAAAAGGGGGCATTTTATGCTTTTTCCTTTTTATTAAGGTTTTTTTGGGGTTTAGTACAAAATACGCAAACCTGGTAGGTTTTTTTTTTTTATTTTTTACAGCGGTCCCCGTGCGGGATAAATGAATTTAGTTTTACTCATCACATTGATATGATTACAGCAAAACCAAAATTTTTAAAGTTTTACTCTTTTTTACACAATAAAAACACTTTTATTTTTAAAAGGAAAAAAAGTTTTTTCATCGCCCCAGTTGGAGCCTTAACATTTTTTTTTTTTTGTTTATGGGGGTGTAGGGACTTTTTTTTGTGGAATGAGTTGACCTTTTTATTGGTATAATTTTTGGGGAGACAAGACTTTATGATCGCTTTTAAATCCGTTTTTTGGAAGGAAGAGTGAAGAAAATACTGCAATCCTAGCAGAGTTTTTTATTTTTAATTTTAATAGCGTTCACCGAGAAGTATCCGTGACAAGTTAGTTTTACTCTGTGGGATGAGACGATTATGGTGATACCACATTTATATAGTTTTTTTATTTGAAATCACAATTTTTTTTAAAAAAATTGTTTTTATTGTGTAAAACAATATTTATGCATCGCTATCTTCTAATAGCCATAACTTTTTAATTTTTTTGTTTACGGAGCTGTGTAAGGACTTTTTTTTGTCGGATGAACTGGTGTTTTAATCGGCACCACTTTGATGTTGATATGAGATATGATGACTTTTTACTCCATTTTATGTGCTGCGGGATGAACAAAAAATCACAATTCTGTGACTGTTTTTTCTTGGTTTTTTTTACGGCGTTCACCGTACGGGTTAATTAACATGACAGATTTATAGGATAGGTCATTACGCACGCGACAATACCAAATATGGGTACTTTATTTATTTTTGATCTTTTTTGGGGCGATTGGCGTTTGTAAAGGGGAAAAGGGCGGTGTCGTGTTTATAATTTATTTTTTGTGTTTTACTTTTTTACACTTTTTTTTTACTTCTATACACCTATTTCACTTTTTCCCAGAGGGGAATTGCATGAACGATCGTCAGATCGTTCATACAATAGGAGATCAGCACAATGCTTACAGCTGTGTTCTGGTCTCCATGGCAACTGTCAGTCACGCTGCCCACAATGCATTGTGGGTAGAGATGGGCGAATTGATTCTAACGAAGTGGAATTCGTTTAGAATTTCAGGAAAACTTCGATTCTGAACGAAGTCGAAGTTTGGGTTGATTCGCGGGAACGAAGCCTGTTTTTAATTGATAAAATGGCTGCGAGCACATGGCGTTACATTGGGCAAAGACGTCTGGGAGGAAGAAGGGCGTAGCCTGCATGACATGTGCAGAGATGAAGCCAATCAGAGACCGGCGGGATTCTGTGACGTCACCGCACTATATAAGTCCGGGAGCGACGCTGGGAGCTCATACCACTCTCACTGTACTGAGCAGGGAAGGTGCTGCCACGGCTGCTTGTGATATCCATACTAAGAACTCATTTTATACGTGATTTTTTGGGGGTGTTACAGCTTGTCTCAGAGATTGATTTTTAGTTTAATCTGATTTGGGGGTATGGAACTAGTCCGTGTGTGTCCAATGCAGCTGATATACTTTTTATGCTATCTGCTAGTTCTTCAGCAATTATATCCAAGGGTTATTAGCTTTCCTATTATTCAGTTAAAGAACAGTGTTTTTACATCAAATACCACTTATTTTTTGGTTGTCCTCTTGTTGCGCATATTTAAATCAGGTTATAAGCGTTGTTCTGTGTTAGTGTCTCTAAAGAACACGTTCTTTTTTTCCTGCCAAAGAAGAAATTTGTGTGTTGCTTCAATTCATATAAGTTATTAATGCTTCTGTCAGTTCTTACCGTATAATATCAAGCCGTTTATTCACGCTACAAAGCTTATTTTTTGGTTGCTCAAATCTTTTGCGCAATTTAAATCCAGGGGTTAAGTAAGCGTTGTTCTGCTGTTGTGGTCACTAAAAGAAACATTCTTTTTCATCTCCAAAGAAGAAATTTTGCCTGTAGCATAATTCATAACCGAAGGTTAATTACAAGTTTTTTTGTTCTGTACCGTAAAATAAAACGCCATTTTTAACACGCTACAAAGCTGGTAATTTTTTGGTTGCTCATTTCTGTTTGGGACAATTTACATCCAGGGGGTTTAAATTAAGCGTTGTTCTGCTGTTGTGGTCACTAAACTAAATGTTCTTCTTCACTGCCAAAGAAGCGATTTTGCCTGTAGCATAATTCATATCCGAAGGTTAATTAAGCCTGTTTTTACTTTTATATTCAGTAAAATACACAGAGTTTTTAAACGAAACATACAAGTCAATTTTTCCTGGCCATTTGTGGAGCGCAATTTATATCAAAGGGTTATCCAAGCTTGTTAGTGGGTTCATTTGGCGTCAAATACAGGGTGTGTATTTATCATATACAGATATCTTCATCAAACAGTGTCTGTACACTTTAGAACAAACAGTATGTCAGACAGAGAGGCGGTAAAGTATAGATGTGTAGAGTGGCATGGGAGTTCATGTTGTGAGGGGTCAGCCTCTGCATACCAAGACCGGTGATGAGGACAGCAGAGACGATGAAACACAAATCGATGATGATGTAGCCGACCACACTTGGGAGCCTGGTGAAGCAAGGGCTTCATCATTGTCAGGAGAAGAGGGCATCATCTTGCGCGTCAGGCAGGAGCGCAGCCAGCAAGTGGGTTGTGTGGCCCTGAGTCAGCAGGGTAGCAGCAGTGTGAGGTCGGGAGCCAAGCGGCCATGGGGTAGAAAACCCGCTTCGCAGGTCCAAGAAAGTAGCGGCACAGGGGCTCAGCGAGGCAGCGGCGGCAGTAGTCACTCAGTGCGGCCATTGGCGGTAAAATCTGATACTCGGCGGTGTGGCAGTTCTTTGCTAAGACACCGGAGGAGCCGAATATGGGTATATGTAGAATCTGTGGGCAGAAAGTGAAGCGTGGCCAGGGAGCTAACGTTGGCACCATGGCCCTGCGTCAACACATGCAGCGTCACCATCCGGTGGCCTGGGAGAAACGTGGCTCAGATGTGGTGGTCCATCCTGCCGCCGCAGCAGCAGCAGCTCCCAGTGGCACGCATGCCATTGCAGCCAGTCAAGGCTCCACCACCTCTGCAGAAGGGAGCTGTTTCTTTTTGCCATCATCTCCCGGACCAGATGCTCCTGCTCCTCGCTACTCATGGCGCCAGCAGTCGTTCAACGAGGCGATTGCAAAGAGACAACAGTATGCGTCCAACCACCCTAAGGTGCAGAAGCTGACTGTGCTCCTGTCCAAGTTGATGGTACTAAAGTCCCTCCCTTTCCAAATGGTGGACTCTGCAACGTTCAAAGAACTAATGGCTTGTACCGAGCCGAGGTGGAGAGTTCCAAGTCATAATTTCTTTTCCAAAAGGACGTCTGGAGCTGTAACTACAGTCAGGGCCAGTACATGTCCTTTACGGCCCACTGGGTGAATGTGCTTCCTGCCCAGCCACACCAACAACTTGGAAAGGAGACGCCGCTTTCTCCTCCACGTTGTCAAACTGCGGTTCCTGCACCAATGTCCGCCTCTTCCTCCTCCACCACCACCACCATCTCAGCCTCAAAAAGTACTGCTCCATCATACCACATGTGTAGGGCACAGCGGTGTCACGCAGTTCTACACCTGGCTTGCCTCGGCGACTGAAGTCACACAGGGGAGGAACTGCTTCGCGTCATGCAGCAAGAAATCGATGTGTGGCTTTCTCCGCGTCAACTGCAAATCGGAACCATGGTGACGGAATATGGAAGGAACATGGTGTCCGCGCTGCACCGAGGAGGGATGGTCCATGCACCCTACATGGCGCATGTGTTCAATCTGGTTGTGAAAAGGTTCCTGAAGTCTTCCACCGATCTTCAGAAGATTCTGAAAATGGGCAGGAAACTGTGCATGCACTTCATCCATTCCTACAAAGCCAGGAACACCCTCCTCAAGTTGCAGCGGCAGAATGGCCTCCCCCAACACACTCTGATATGCGATGTTTCCACCCGCTGGAATTCCAGCCTGCACATGTTGGACCGACTGTATGAACAGAGAAAGGCCATTAACGATTTTTTGATGATCCAGGCGGACAGGAGTACTCCCCTGTGTAACTTTGATGTCAGCCAGTGGCAGCACATGCGTGACACTTGCCATTTGTTGAGGCCATTTGAGGAGGCGACGTTATTTGTCAGTCACCATGACTACGGGATGAATAACGTCATTCCACTGTTTCATGTCCTGAAACAGATGCTGAAAAATCTGTCTGGGCAGGGGACTCTAGAAGTGTCTACTACATCTAGCGGCCACATGAGTCCGGTGGGGACTGAACTGGAGGGGAGGAGGAGGAGGACAATGGAGAAGAAGCATTGTCTGGTGAAATGAGTGGATTTTCTACCCAGGTGACAAGAGAGGAGGAGCAGGAGCAGCTGGAGGAGGTAGATGGAGATGAGAAGACGAGAGCAGATAACCCGCAAGCACCGTGGCAGTATACAGTGGAGATGAAGGCAGGGAGCCCCTCGGAGTCACTTGTGCAGATCGCCCGCAGCATGCTGATTTGCCTGCCTAGTGACAACCGAAGAGTCAGCATCCGTCAGAGGGATGACTTCTGGCTCTCCACCCTATTGGACCCTCGCTACCGGTCCAAAATGGGAGCCTTTTTCCCAGCTGCTGTGAGGGAGGACAAACTCAAATACTATAGGGAAATCCTCCATAGTCAGTTGGCCGCTGCCTATGTGTGGCATCATCCCTCCTCTGACAGGTCTGACCGGGGGGTTCTTCAGTGCTCACGTACTACTGCCGCGGCTGCTGGGGAAAGTTGGGAGGGTAGGAGCAGTACCAGCTCCATCAGCAGCAACCTAAGTTTGGAGTCACTGATGAGCAGCTTCCACCTGCCTAGTGAGGAGGGCAGTCGCCAGCAGCAGCAGGACCTGGAGCAAACCCTGATCCAACAGGTGGTGGCCTACTTGGACAGCACTCTGCCACCCCAGTTAGAAGATCCGCTGGACTACTGGGCAGCCAAACTGGATTTATGGCCACAACTTGCCGAGTTTGCAGTGGAGAAGCTGTCCTGCCCGGCCAGTAGTGTGGCATCAGAGCGGGTGTTCAGTGCGGCGGGGGCCATCGTTACCCCAAGGAGAACCCACTTGTCCACGGGAAATGTGGAACGACTGACCTTTGTCAAGATGAATCAGGCATGGATCGGCCAGGACTTCCACACACCAATGCCTTAGGCGTCAGACTACATCAGCCATGACGCCTCACCCAAACTGTGAGAGATGAGTCTGGGTTCAAACTACCTGTCTCAGCCACTATTCTGATGCCGCCACCCGCCTGATGCCACACATCTGCTGCCAGTTTCTCCATCTGCCTATCACCATCTTCACCAGGGACTGGTATTGCCACCCACCTCCACACCCTGTCATTATGCCACTCTATGACTCTGTGGTCTACCACTGTTTTGCCACCTCCAGAATGTCATTGTGCCACTGTTTGACCTCATGCTGCTGCTGTGGCTGCTGCCGTGCCCTCCATACTGTGTCATTGTGCCACTCTCTGAACTCATGCTGCTGCTGCTGCTGCTGTGACCTCCACTCTCTGTAATTGTGCCACTCTGTGGCCTACTACTGTTTTGCCACCTCCAGAATGTCATTGTGCCACTGCCTGACCTCATGCTACTGTTGATGCCGTCAACTCCACACTGTGTCATTGTTCCACTCTCTGACCTCATGCTGCTGCTGCCGTCACCTCCACTCTCTGTCATTGTGCCACTCTCTGACTTACTCTTGTTATTGCCACCTCCAGAATGTTATTGTGAGACTCTCTGACTTCATGCTGCTGCTTAGGCTACTGCCGTGCCCTCCACACTGTGTCATTGTGCCACTCTCTGACCTCATGCTGCTGCTCCCTTGACCTCCACTCTCTGTCATTGTGCCACTCTGTGGCCTACTCCTGTTTTTGCCACCTCCAGAATGTTATTGTGCCACTGTCTGATCTCATGCTGCTGCTGTGGCTGCTGCCGTGACCTAAACACTGTGTCATTGTGCCACTGTGGCCTACTTCTGTTTTCGCCACCTCCAGAATGTCATTGTGCCACTCTCTTACCTCATGCTGCTGTGGCTGCTGCCGTCACCTCCACACTCTGTCACTGATGTTGGCACCTGAGCCCTCAGCTTGTTTTTTTCCAGCTTTCGCTGCCATAACTTAATCAGGCTACATTCCCGCTTCAGTTTTTTTGGTCAGTTTTGCCCTCTTAAGTGCCCAGGGAATTTTATAGTGAAGCGATTCTAAGAGTGACGGCAGTCATATGCGTGTCATACTAAAACACGACATTGTATGAAGACCAAACCATGCGCCCTCTGCATATTTAAGCATGGCACAACGTTCTACAGCACCCTGCAGGCTCTGTGTAGCCTGGAAATAGCTGTTTTTTATACGCAATTCATCCCGAAGTAATTCGGACCGAAACAAATTTTGTTGGGAAATTCGACAAAGTCACCGAATCGAATTTTTGAGAACTTCGCCCATCTTTAATCGTGGGCATCGTGACGTCACCAGACAACCCGGATGCTTTCATTCAGCGTCCGGGCTCTCTGGGAGGAGAACCGTAGCGGCGCTGAGCGCCGTGACTGCGCCGGTTTCTCGGGCAGCAGGAGCTAACTCCTGCTGCCCGCAGCTGTGATGTCGCGACCACGATGTCGCGACATCGCGGGGTTATTCCCCCGCGGCCGCAGCTCACTCCAGACGTGGGGGATGTGGCATGATGCCAGCTTTAATATACCGCTGGTTGCATGCCGCGATCTTGCGCGCTCCGCTTGTGAGCGCGCAAGATCGTCATGACGTACCCATACGTCAATTTGCGGGAACCCCTACCCGACATTGACATATGGGTACGTCAAATGTCGGTAAGTGGTTAAGGATGCCCCACAGATGCTCAATAGAGTTGAAGCATGGAGACATGCTTGGGCAGTCCAGAACCTTTAACTTCATTTTCTTTAGCAAGGTAGTGGTCGTCTTGTAGGTGTGTTTGGGATACCGCCCTGCGGCCCAGTTTACAAAGGGAGGGGATCATGCTTTGCTGGATGTCACAATGAATGTATGAGGAGGGGAACATCTCTCCTTATGGAGAGCACCAGAAAGGGGGTATGTTTTGTTTTGCCTTTTAAACCCACTACTCAGCACTGCATACACAAGGGATTAGGGGAAAAGGACTGGAAAACTTTTACTGGGGCCCTCTATAGGTTTTTAAAAAAATCCCCAAATTTCTTCCCGATTCACGAATCTTTTTAGAAGCAAAAAGGAAAATTGTCAACCAAAATTCTCATCTACATACCGTTTCGGGGTTTTGCCCCCACAGTGAAGGGGAGCGATATTGGCTTGATGGTGGGAGGCAATGATGGGTAGAGGAGGGGAAAAATCTCTCCTTAGGAGACACCAGTTAAGGGGTTAGTGTTTTGGTTTTTCCTTTTTTGCCCATACTCACACTGCAATCACAAGGCTTAGGAAAGGACTGGAAAGCTCACTGCGCCCCCATAGGGTTTTAACAAATCCTCAATTTTTCTTTTTGATTTTACTGAATCTTTGGAAAGAAAAAAAAAAAAATTTCAAGCCAAAATTGCTCACTACAAACGCTTTCGGGTTTTGCCCCTCATCAGTGTAACAGAGCGATATTGGCTTGACTGGGGGGAGGCAATATGGGTAGAGGGGGGGGAAAAAATCTCTCCTTTAGGAGAGCACCAGTTAAGTGTGTAGTGGGGTTTTGTTTTGCCTTTTGCCCATACCAGCATCTGATAAATCACAAGGGAATTTTGGGAAAGGAGCGGGAAAACCACTGCGCCCTCCCTATATTGTAACAAATCCCAATTTTCTTCTATTTACTGAATCTTTTAGAAGCAAAAAGGAATAATTTTCAACCAATATTGCTCATCTACATACGCTTTCGGGGGTTTTTCCCCCCCATCATGTAGACAAGCGATAAAAGGGTTGACTGGTGGGAGGCAATGATGGGGTTAGGAGGGGGAAAATCTCCCTTTTGGGAAACACCAGTTAAGGTTTGGAGTGTTTTGTTTTTTCCTTTAAACCCACTACTCACACTGCATATCACAAAGGGATTAGGGGAAAAGGGGCTGGAAAACCCGACGCGCCCTCTAAGTTGTAACAAATCCCAATTTACTTCTGAATTTACTGAACTTTTAGAAGCAAAAGGAATAATTGTCAAGCCAATAGCTCAACTACAACCGTTTCGGGGTTTTTTCCCCTCATCCCTGATACAAACGATATTGGCTTACGGGGAAGGGAAAAGTGGTATGAGGAGGGAACATCTCTCCCTTATGGAAGCACCATTTTTGGGGTGAGTTTTTGTTTTGTAAATTGAGGATTTTGTTACAACCTATAGAGGGCGCATGAGCTTTCCAGCTCCTTTCCTAAAAACCTTTGATATGCAGATGCGAAAGGGGGGTAAAAGGCAAAACAAAACACAACACCTTAACGGTCTCTCCATAAGGGAAGATGTTCCCCCCCTCATACCCCTCATTGCCTCCCACCAGTCAAGCCAATATCGCTCTGCCTACACTGATGAGGGCAAAACCCCGAAAGCTAAGTTTTGATGGAAATTTTGGCTTGACAAATTTATCCTTTTCCCTCTCAAAGATTCAGTGAATCAGAATAATTGAGGAAAATTTGTTACAACCTATAGAGGGCGCAGTGAGCTTTCCAGCTCCTTTCCCCATAATGCCTTGTGATATACAATGAATGTAGGCATTTATGGACCCCTCAATGAACTGTAGCTTCCCACAGCTGGCAACATTCATGCAGCTCCAAAATATGTCACTCCCACCACCATGCTTAACTATAGGCAAGACACACTTTTCTTTGTACTCCTTACCTGGTTGCCAACACACACGCTTGACACCATCCAAATTGAATAAATTGATCTTGGACCATCTTTAGAAGAGTGATGCCAGCTTCTGGGATGACAGCTATGCAGACCAATTTGAAGCAGTGTACGGCTTATGGTCTGAGTACTGACAGGCTGACCCCTCGCCCCTTTAACCTCTGGAGCAAAGCTGGAAGCACTCATATGTCTATTTTGAAAAGAAAATCTCTGGATATGACGCTGAGCATGTGCACTCAACTGTTTTGGTTGTCCATGTTTGTGTGGAACCTGTCTTGTTAAACCACTGTATGGTCTTGACTACTATGCAGCATCTCAGTTTCAGGGTGGTGACGATCTTCTTATAGCCTAGGCCATCATTTTGTAGAGCAAAAATTCTTTTTCAGATCCTCAGAGAGTTGTTTGCCATGAGGTGCCATGCTGAATTTCAAATTACCAGTATTAGACAGTGTTAGAGAGTAAACACCAAATTTAACACACTTGCTCCACACTCGCGTCTGAGACCTTGTAACACTAACAAGTCACATACCACCATGGAGGGAATATGGAAAAGTGGCCAAAATTTTTCCATTTTCACTTTTGTGTATATTCACTTTTGTTGCCAATGGTTTAGACATTGATGGCTGCATACTAAGTTATTTTGAGGGCACACCAAATTTACACTGTTATACAAGCTGTACACTGACTACTTTACATGTTATCAAAGTGTCATATATTCCGTGTTGTCCCATGAAGAGATTTAATGTTTGCAAAAATGTGAGGTGTACTCACTTGTGTGTGATACTGTATTTATACCCTATGATTTGTTACATAATAGGGCTTATGTTTAGTGACAATGGCACTGAAGGTCGTGCAACAATCACCATTAACAGGGCAAGGGCTGCAGGGGATGGCTGGCTGGGACACTGAGCTCTAGTGCATTCCTATTGGTAGTCACGCCACCAGGGACGTGCCACACAAGATGTTCCCACTGGAGTGGACCATCTCCCCTTCCCTTCCTGTGCCTCGGATTGCTGCATCATACATGTCATATGTCAATGTAACACATTATAAAAATGTTTATCCTTTGAATGCTTACATTGCTTGCATTGGTTACATTCTGTCATGTTAACACTTTACTACATTGACTACGAAAAAAAGACCATATAATCTTCATAAGAATGCTGTAAAGAATGTGTATATATATAATATATATATATATATATATATATATATATATATATATAAAAATTTAATATATTGTATGTAGAAATATTACAGTATTATATATGTATGTTATTATATGTTTATCATTATGATGTTCTTGTCAGAATACTAAATCTGTAATGAAACAGAAATATCAAGTCTAATAAAGTTCAACTGAAATAATATGTTTTGTATTCCAGGCAGATTTTTTTTTTCTGATTGCAGCCTTATAGTACCACTGTAGATAAATGGTACAGAATATATATTATTTTTATATTAAAAAACAAAAAAAAAAAAAAAAAAAAAAAAATAATTTTTAAAAAAAAAATATATTTTTTAAAAAATATTAATCAATTTTATTTTAAAAAAAAATTTTTTCCCCCTAAAAATACTAAATCCTTTAACCTAAAAAAAAACACCACTACAAAACGTTAAACCCCGAAACCCTTTTTTACCGGCAAAAAAAAAGATTGAACCCTTTTAAGGGCGGACCCCTGGAGATATCATACTGGTTACAGAAATACTACTTTATATTTCAGACACCTGGAGCACAAGTCACCTCAGCAGATGTCAATGTCAAGGTTAGGTGTCCCTAAATAAATATTCAGATTATTATATATTTTATATTGCAACTATGTTATCATACTGTATATCATCAAGTATATTTCAATCTTTTGTAGATTTAATTCCTGCCGCATATATACTACCAAGATAGTCTGCAGCAGTGTTTGGAGATTACACTCTAGTCCCTGACCTTGAAAGGTATATTCCCATCTTATTCAGTATCTTAAAACACATATGCAAAGGTAAATAAAGATGATTGCCAAATACACTGATGTTATGATTTTGCTTCATTTAAGAGTTAGTGAATCTTATCTCCTGCTTGTTTACACAAGCTTCTCTACAGTAGTAACTGATGACCTCTCTCTAATCTAGCAGTGGCTGGGGTGGAAACTTACTTTACTCACTCTCTGATCTTATTTGTCTACAGAGAAAAACTTTAAACCTTTACTGAATTACTGACCTAGGATCAGCCTTATGCCATCCTGTCAGGTCACATTGCTATGTACTTACATCAAAGATCACAAAGTTGTTCAGTAGCTAACAGTGTATCTTGGCAGTATGTAAGTTTTTCTCTCACTAATAACTTCCACAAATACAGCTCGGCTAGTTTACATTTATAGTGAGCTGTCCTGTTTAGACAGTGCCATTGTTTTTCACAACCCCTTCATCAGTTATGTCCCTGTAACAGGCTCAGGTAAGAGCTGATATGTGCTGTTGACCTGCTGATAGCCTTCACATGATGTTCGAGCCTTAAGATGCTGTGAAGAGTAAAAACAACTATATGTGATAACCTGTTTAACCTAAATTCACACAATGTCCAATTGTATAGGTACCAAAATAGGGTATCAGTAGTACCTACCCCCTCGTACTGTGCTAAAGTAATAAAAATAACCATTAATGACCACTCCTACTGCTGTTGTTCCAGCACAGTTTGAGTCCCCCACAGATACTCCACTGATGATGCCAGTCTCAGGCTTCACTGGTTAAGTGCTGGTCTCAGCAGTTACATGCTTCTACTGGTTAATTTTTAATTCATCTCAGTGTATGTGTGTGTGGGGGAGTAATGGGGAAGTTTTTAAAAGTATTGGAAACCATTTTACGTTTATTGCAGATATGAGCTAGCTTCTGGACTACGTAGTGCCAAGTGATCAATGAAGGCGGTGGCAAGACATAATGTCAGTAAATGATGGCTACTTGATGCAAGGAGAGGCAGTAGATGAAGATATAGTGCATTTCAAATAATGGGAGCTTGAGGCAGGATAAAGGTCGAAGTGGGTTGAAGGAGCAATAATCTGATAACAAAATGACTTACAACATTTTAAGTAATGTTTGATTGTAATTTATTCATTGTATGTTAAGTGCTTTTGTTATTTTGGGGTTACATTGTCTCATTCTCTGCACCTCTCTTATATCTCCATTTCTTATGCACTTTATATTTCATTTCTATTAGACATAGGGATGATATACAGCATTTTAGAGAAAAGGTGGAGGCTGGGATTCAGTATTTGAGGGTAAAATCAGAATGAAAGTTAGGGCCTTATTGATTTAGAGGTGTTTTATTATATATATTGTGTTTAACTTGAAATGTTTTTTTGATATACGGTAGTTGATCATTTTTTAAGACAAAGGTGGGAGTGAATTGAAAGAGGTTAAATGTGCAATTATCTGAATAGAGAATGACTCCTCCACCTAGCCAGGGTGTGTGAGTTAAGTGAAGGCTTAGATAAGAGAGTGCAGCAAGAGAGGCAGAAGATGTCAGCTATGTTTCTGTTAGACCCAGCTTTATAATCTCAAAAATTAAGAAGTCATTAATGTGGAAAATATGTTGCAGATAAAATGTGCATTCAAGTGTTATTGTCTAGATCATTTCACCTTATCTTTTCTCTTGCTGCTAAGGTTTTGTACTGACAGGCTGATACACATCCACGTGTGCTGCATTGATTTGCACTGTGTTGTCTGGAAGGCGAGCACAATTTAACTTAATAACCTTCCACTTCACTAGGGTTTGGTATAAAATAGCCTTAGTTACTGGCTTTAATCTAAGTAATCCAATTGCCTTCATAAGAAAGATTTTGGTTCATGCTGAGCCAAGATCACGTACACCATGAAATCAGTAGTAAAAAGAGTACCGTATATACTTGAAAATGTGCTGAAAAATCCGACCTCCGCTTATACTCGAGTCACTGCCGGCGCTCGGGCGCTGCCATAGCCCGTGCACCGGCAGGAACATTTAAGCTAAATGCGACTTCTCAGGGAGCACATATAGCTGAATGCCGAGTACAGCCGACAGACGCTGCATTTTACACGCTAGGCTTATACTCGAGTCTATAAGCTTTCCCGTTTTTTTGTGACAAAAGTAGGTGCCTTGGCTTATATTTGGATTATATTTGGGTCGGCTCATACTCGAGTATATACAGTAATTTAGATTTTAAAGTTCATTCATTGCCCACATAGGACACTCCATCAGTCTACTTGAAAGAAGGGTAAAATGCGAGTTGTTGTAAATCCTTAGGTGTGCAAGGTATGAATCCATACTGTCTTTAGAGGCTTTGAGTTAGGCAAGGGCATACTTGCCAATACTCCTGTGTTAGGCGGGAGGGTCTCACAAATGGAGGTCCCACCTTCCCCCAGCATCTCGAGATGCTGCCCTGAAGCCACTGACTGGGGCCACAGGGGCAATGCTCTGATAGCTTACTGCATAGGAGGCTATCAGAGCTATGGGACCCAGTGCACTGATGGGATAAGGGATGGGTCTTAGTGGGAGCTACAAAGCCCCACCCCCTATACCTAACAGAGCGGTGTGAAGATGTAGACTGAAGGCGGCTCCACAGCTGGTGAGTTCATTACTGGGGGATGTGTGTGTGAGGGAGGGGCGGATGTGTACAGCATTATGGGCGCCTGGGCAGAGCTATGCACTGGGCCCCCCAACCAACGCATTCACTCAGAGGAATAAATATATAAATTTACCAATAAAATAAACCTTTATTTAAAGCTTCTTTCAACAAAATTTGTGCCTTTGAGTATAGTTTAACACTTTAGAACTTCGTTTTAAAACAAGTGCACAATATAAAATTACAATAAATTATTATTTATCAAGTGCTTAACTGACAGCGACAGAGGTCAGGAAAGGCTTTACTGACCACAAGCAGATGTTACATGACTTGCCGTGTGCCCTGAGCCAGACCACACAGCAATTTATATATCTTAGGAGTTGCTGCGTGGACTGGCCTTGGGGCACAGGATGGCTGACCACATGATGTAGGTGCTATATGGGTCATGGACAGCTTTCCTGTGCCGCCAGGCCAGACCAACGCAGCAATATATGTAACTTAGAGCTGCTGCGTGGACTGGCCTGGGGGCACAGGATGGGCATACAACAACTCATGTAACATTTGCTTGTGGTCAGTCAGCCATCCTGACCCGTGTCCGTGTCCCCCTGAGTCTCTGTTATCATATTGCACCGGCTTTGTGGCCCAGCCTTTACTTTGTCATAAGAGAGACTCTGGGGCTTTGTGACACGGGTCAGGAGGGCTGACTGACCACAAGCAGATGTTACTTGATAGTCATGTCACTGTCGCCCAACCATATGGCTATGTCATTGTCCCCCACCCATATGGCCATGTCACTGTCCCCCACTCATTTGGCCATGTCACTGTGAGTGACATGGGGGACAAGACAATGACATTGTCGTATGGGTGGGGGACAGTGACATCAAGTCACTGTTCCCTCAACTCTAATGGCCCATTGTGTACCTTGTGGTGTAGCTGGTGCCGTCTGCTGCCTGTGAAATGGGGACAGGTATCTGCTGCAGGTTGGGTAAGGGGCTGTGGCAAAGGCGGGACCTTTTTTTAAAATTTTTATTTGTTGGGCAGTGGTCGACTGCGCTGCCGCACTAAAACTACATTTTCCAGCGGCCCGGCGGGGGATGGTGGAGACTGCCCGCCGGCTGCCAGGATTGCCTGACTGTTATGCCACGCCTGCTCTTTACTGTTCAGAGCACAGGCGGGGGCCGCGCCGCCTTTCTTCACTGCGACAATGGCAGGGGCCACCACCGCCGTCCAAGGCCCCTGCTCTGGCACAATGCCGTGCCTGCTCTTTACTGTTCAGGGCGCAGGCAGGGCGACGCCACAGTGAAGAAAGGCGGTGTCGCCCCGGCTTGCGCTGTGAACAGTAAAGCGCAGGTGTGGTATAGCAATAGCAGTGGCTGCTGCGCAGGGCCCCTTCTCTCACCCAGGGCCACACCGCAACGTTTCTCTGCTTTGCAGCGCCTGCGCATTACTGTTCACAGTGAAGGCCGGGGCAGGCCCAGCCTGCGCTGTGAACAGCAAAGCGCAGGCGCAGCATAGCGATAGCAGGGGCTGCCGCATCAGGCCTCAGGGCCCCTGCTCTAGTGATCTGACCTCCGCAGCCTACACTGCCTGCACAGCCTGTGATAAGTAACTAAGCACAGGCAGGGCGGAACCAAGTGTTTCACTGGGTGGTGAGTGATTTCATTTGGCAGGGTAGGCTGTGTTCATGAGGCCCCGGGGCAATCGCCTACCCTGCCCAATGGAAGAGACGGCCCTGAGAGTGGGGTGTTTGAGTGTGCGGGGGAGGTGTGTGTTTGAGTGTGTGGTGGAGAGTGGAGAGAGTGTGTGTGTTTCAGTGTGCGGGGGAGGTGTGTTTGTGTTTAAGTGTGCGGGGAAGGAGTGTGTGTGAATGAGTGGGGGAGGGAGGTGTATTGAGTGTGCAAGGGAGGGGGTGTTTGAGTGTATGGGGGAGGTGTGTGTATGTTTAAGTGTGCTGGGGTGGGTGTGTGTGTTTCAGTGTATGGAGATGGGTTGTGTCTGTGTATGTTTGTGTGTGTAGGGGGGTAGGAGTTGCCCACTTGTTTTCTGTCCCTTGCTCTTGTCTCCTGCCCCTTTGAGACGCTACCCTGAAGCCACTGACTGGTGCCGCCAGGACGATGCTCTGATAGCTTCCTGCATAGGAGGCAACTGGAGTTATGGGACCCAGTGCACTGTTGGGTGGAGGGGCGTGGGGTAGCAGGAGCCTCAAAGCTTCCCCCTTTCTACCCAGCAGAGTGGTCAGAATATGTAGACTGCCGGCAGCTCCATAGCTGAACAGATGAGTACATTACCAGGGGTTGTGTGTGCAGGTGATGGAGTGTATAAGTGTGCGGGGGAGGTGTGTGTGTTTGAGTATGCAGTGGAGGGTGTGTGTGTTTGAGTGTGTGGGGGAGTAGTGTGTGTTTGAGTATGCGGAAAAGGGGTGTGTTTGAGTGTGCAGGGGGGTAGGAGTTGCCCACTTGTTTTCTGCCACTTTTTTCATCTTCTATCACCTGCAAACTGTTTCTGGCAGTTGCAGGGGGCAGGAGTAGAAGTTGCCCTCTGCCCCCTTAAGCTGCTGGAAACACATCACAGGGTGCAGAAGACAGGGAGCAGAGGGCAACTTCTACCTTCTGTGGCTTGTCTCCTGCCCCCTGCAACCACTGAAGATAGGCCTTAAAGGGCAGAAGTTGCCCTCTGCTTCCTGTCTCCTGCACCCTGTGGTCTGTCTTCAGCAGCTGCAGGAGGATGAATACAGGCCACAGGGGACAGGAGTTGTCCTCTTGTCTTCTGTCCCTTGGTCCTGTTTTCTGCCCCCTGTGGTCTGTCACTGGCGGTCATAGGTGGCAGGATACAGGCCGCAGTGTACAGTCTCTGTCAATTTCCTATGGTAATAGCCATTTTGCATCCAGGAAAGATGGATGACACTCCAATCCCTGATGATGGCACCCAGTATTCATATCATGGAAAGCTGGATGTTACCTGTGGGCAATGGGTGTCACCCAGCTTTCCTGGATGCTAAATAGGCTATCCAGAATACATGTATGTGTGTAATGTAATGGACTACTTCGGATTCGGTGGACCACATCGGATCAACCTTGGATCTATTGTTTTAAAATAAATTGGTTAAAGGACTGGTGTCATAAAGTGTTTATTTAAATAAAAGTTATTTTGTGTGTGTTTTTTTTCCCCTTATAATTCCAATGATAGTGATGGAGGTGTCTTGACAGACGCCTCCATTACTATTGGGCTTGGTGTCAGCCAGTGGTGTTTCTTGTTGCCCATGGCTGACACTAACCCCGTGTCACTATTACCCCAGTATCTAACACACCAGGAGTACTGGGAAGAGCCAGTAACCGTCAGAAGCGGACCCTCTAATGTATTGGTCTACTTCTGAAACAGTTGTTGTATTTTTAGAATAGGAATGGACCAGTATCGATGTTTTTTCCCATTCTGATAGTATCAGGCTGCAACTGTTAGTTTTACCTTTGCTGGTTACGGAAAATAGGGGAACCCCACATTTTTTTTTTCTGAACATCTATTTATTTAATGAGAATATAAACATGGGCATCCACTATAAAGATCACAGTAGTTGCCCACTTTAGGATTCCCAATAAATAACATTATTTTATAGTTTTCAAATATAAACAAATAGGTGGGGTCCCGCCCATTTCCCCCTAACCCAGTTAGGTAAAATCCGATAAACTGGCAGCCCGGCTTGGATACTATCATGATATGGGAATGGTCTATTAAAAACAAATGTATCCTCTGTCACACCTCATTAAAAAACTAACAGCCAGTTAGCTGCTGAGTAAGCATTCCCAAACATCAGCCCTCTTTCACCATTATATTAAAAAAATCAATCCAACATTGGTTTAACATAATCCAATGAGTCCAAAATAGTTCAAATAGGAAACATGTATAAATATAACAACATTAAAAAGCATGACAGTACTAACAACCATATCCTGCACCCCTTGAAGATCATTCCTGGGGGTGCAGGATATGGGGTTCAACTTACACAATGTGATTCTGGGGATTACAGACACAGCTGCTGCACAATCTCCAGGGGATGGTTCTATGACCCCAATGAGATTGTAAGCTTTGCTCTGCACTCCTCTCTCAAACCAGTCCCCACCATTGTGGTGTGCATCCTAGTGCCAACACAAAATACAACCACCCCATAGCCTCTCCACCTAATACTCCATAGTCCTCTTACCTCCACTTGTCACTCCATTCCACCTATAACCCTATAAGCTTCCCACCTATTGCCCATAGTCCTCTCACCTTCACCTATCACCCCATAACCTCACCACCTATCGCCCCACAACCTCCCCACCTATCATCCCATGTGAAGTTTGTACAGAGGTGGTCACAGATAGGGGGGGGTGCTAAAAAAAAAAAGATTTGTAAGATGTTTGAGGGGAAATTTTGCAAGGGGCCCTTTTTGGCTGTGGAAAAATCATTATGGGGGGTCTCTACAGGGCAGAGAAAAAAGGGAAGAAGAAAAAAAATTTCCCGGCATAGAAATGTCTCCGTGAGTCCCTAGAGTTAAAGCACTGTAGTCACTTAAAAATCTGAAGAACCTCTGTACAATGGTATCTACCACTATATAATAACTGTATGGTGGAAATATTGGTAGTAGTGTAATGGTTAGGTTTTAGGTTTCAATTTGCCAAACCCTCTCCCAGCTCCCTGGAGGGGGTGAAAGGCTATCCAACAGTCCCGGAAAACCCCGGGGGACATCAAAAGCCTAAATTAGTTTTTGTTTCCAAGCCATTATTTCAGTTAGGGGGCATTTAGTGTGGGTTTTTTTTTTTTTTTTTTACAAAGGGGCGTGATTATGCAAATTTTTGAGGTTACCCACTCTGAAGTTTCAGATCTCCTTGATGACCACTTTCAAAAGTTGGTAAGTATGGACAAGGGGCCTAATGGCCTAGCAGGTGACTGCCTTGCTGAAAAGAGATGGCATTTCAAGAAACACTCTGTTTGCAATGCTAAACTGAACAAGACTTTATTCATGAGAGACACTAATGGTTCCAGGAACATATCCAAAGTTCAATGAGCATGGCAGTTTGACAAGGAGGAACAAGTCTTGGTTGCAATATTACAGACTGGCGGTTTTTGTTTTTCTTTTTTCCAAAATCTACTCACTCTTTTTAATAGTTTCCCCCCCCTCACTGTCCCCTACTGTCATCTCAGGCTGCTTTTCCCCTTTTACATTTTTTCTATTTCCAAAGCAGGGCTGCCTTTTCTATTAGGGGTACTTCCAGTGAGAATAAAATCCCCACACTCTTGTCCAAAGGGCATTATTTGCATTCTTCACGGCCAAAAAGGGTTTAGTTGGGGTTTTTGCAGTTCCCCAAAACTCTTTGTCGGCACAGCTTCCCTTCCTGCTTTCCCCTTTTTTGCTGGTTTTAACCCCAAAATCTGCCCTTTTCATACAGGGGACAACTTTTTAGGTACACAGTTAGCCGCACATCAACAACACTGGTGGAAAACTCTCCTGTTTTATGTGAGCATAGGAACGTCCCCCCAAAATGGTCACACCGGGGCTGTCTTACCTATTGGACACACTAAGCAATTTTCTCCGGGTCAACACCCAAAAATGGGGGCCCCCGGCGGTAAAAAATATATGTCCTATAATCCAGGGAACATGCCCTGGATCCATTGGTTGGTGCTGCTTATTTAAGTGTTTGCATGTTAATTTGGGGGTTTAACAGTTAAAAAGGGGTTTTTTGGCTGGACCACAGAGGAGCAGAAGAAACCCCTGATTTTCCCTTTGCATACTGGAACCCTAGGCATGGTGGCCCTATGGACTTGGCAGGCCTCGGGCTTCTTTACATGGAGAGAGGCAGAGAAAGAGAGCAGATAACAAGTCATGTTGAAAAGGACCCCCAAAAAATCAACACTGGGGGGACCCCAGAAGCCACAGCCGCCTCACCAATTAGTCTTGTAACAAGCAGGCCTCCAACAAAAGATCAATGGAGCATCTCGATGTAGGGAGGGGATGATTCACTTATCAAAATATATCAAAGAATATCATCCATAGTCCCCAAAAAGGGCCCTTTTAGGGGTGCGGGTTCTAAAGACTTTTGGGGTGGTTTTTTATGTAACTTTTAAATTTTTTTGGGCAGAGCCGACGAACTGCTTTCCACGCAGACAGACCCATAATGTTGTTAAGATGGGCCTAGGTCACAAAACCTATCATCGGATGATCACCAGTGCCTATGGAGTTTCCTATGCTATTTTCTCGTGACATAATAGCAGCTTGTTGCTAGCTGCACAGAAACAGTAGCATGTTTTTCAACCTAAAACCTCCTGATTTTCAAAAAAGTCCTTTTTACCAGAGAATAAATACTTTTAAACATCACCTCATAAAATAAAGGGGGTTTTGTCCGCGGCACACCTGTGGGCTGATTGGGGAAAAAAGAAAACAACTTTTTTAGTTTTTCAAGGTATAAGCAATTTTAACAGAAACCAGATTTAAAGTAAAAAAAACAAAAAATGTCAAGCCTTTCAGTCAAGCATAAGTGCTGCGGAAAAGTGGGGGGGTAAAGTTCATTGAAGGGGGAAACCCGAATGCCAAAATTTTTCGTGAAATATAAAGCCCCAAAAAATGAACCCCCCCCCTTTTAGAAACTGGGCTGCAAAGGGGAAATTTTTTCAAAAAGGACCCAAAAAAACCCTTCCCAGAAGACCACGCCTTGTAGAGAAAATGAAGGTAAAAATGCGGACCCGACCAAGCCTGTCTTCAAAACCCAAAACTCCTTTTAGCACCCTTTTGGGCCCCCACAAACAGAAGGGGAAGAGCGGGAAGGGCTCATTTAGGAGGAGCGAAGGAAGGATTCCAATGGGGGAACTTGTGAAGGGTTTTGTGAAATCCCTGCCCCCAAAAAGGGTTACGGCAGTGCTGGAAAAAAAATGGTAGCCACACAAAATTTTTTTGAAAACTTTGGACACAAATTTTTCCATTTTTTTTCTTAGTGGGGAACTCACTTTTTTTACAATTTTTTTAGACATTTATGGCTGTGTGCGAGTTAATTTTTTAAGGGACACCCAAAATTTTAACTTTTTATAAGCTGCTCACCCGACTAATTTACTTTTATCAACATTTCATATCTTCAGTATTGTACCCTGAAAAAGCTAAAATAGGGGGGGGGGTACAAAAATAACCCCACCCCAAAAAGGGAAAAAAAAAAAAATATTAAAAAAAATTTTCAAATGTAAAAAATTCAAAAATATAAATAGGAAAAGGAATCCCAAAATTTTTATCCTTTAAAATCCCTATTTTGTATTATGATATTAAGTTTTAGGGTCGTCGGGGCGGAACTAAATGTAGTTTGGGCTGTCAGTTTTTTATAAATTTTTTTCATATTTTATGCTTATTTTATTACTTTTTTTATTTTACATTTTTGTTGCAAACCCGAATAAGTCAAAAAAGACCTAGATGGGAAATTATAAAAACATTCCCCCTTTTTAAAAGGCCCAAATTTTGGGTTTAAAAGTTAAAAATTATTTATCCCCAAAAATTTAAAAATTTAATTTCCAAACATATGGGCCCCAAAAGAAACGATAAAATAAGGAACCAAAACACTAAAGGTTTTTTCTTTTCTACCGTTTAAAGAATAAAAATTTGGATTCACCAGAAAAGGGAAAAATTGTAAATACAATTTTTGTTTTCACCCACAAAAAAAACTTAAACCCCCAACTTTTAGAAGGTTTTTTAAAAAAAGGGGCACATAAACCACACTCCCTTTCCACACCCAAGGGATGACCAAAAACCAGACTTCATCACATTTTTCCCTCCCAAAAAACATGAGACACACCAGGCGTCTTCCCCCTGAACTGATTTCAATTTCCGTTTTTTATTGGGTGACTTTAAAAGTGTTTCTCTGAATGGAAAAGGTTTTACTTTTTTTTTCCCATCCCTTTCAGAAATGCAATGATAAACCCTTTTCCCGCCCTGACTTGTCCCCCGAGAAATTTTCCACAAAAAAATAGAAAGGAAAAACCCCAGTTTTTCCGAACCCCGGGGCCCCAGGGTTTCCCCCACCTCTGTACAAACTTTCCCCCTACCGTTTATAGTTTTGGGGGTGAGGGCAATTAATAATAATAAAAAATCTTTATTTAAATAGCCCCCAACCCTAATTTCCGCACACTTTAAAAAAATTTAAAAGGGGAAACGACAGACATTTTCACTTTTTAAAAAATAATTACAGGTTTAGACCAAGGTGTGAGGGGGCCCGCTTTGTGAGAGCTTTTCAATTTTATTAGGGTTGTATGGGTGAAACATTTCGGGGAAGAAAAGTCCAAATTTACAATGGTACAAACCTTGATTCATTAATAGGGGGGGGGTTTTCATGAAAAATGAATGAAAAATGCCCCCAGACAGTAAAACCCATATACAAAATAAGTGCCGTGGGGTGAACCCAGTGTAGGGGGTGACAAATGTGTGTGATAGCCCCGTTAAGGGGTCTTTGGAGGGAAGGGCTGAGAAGATGTGTTCTAAGGGGCCCTTTTTAAAACCCGGAGGGTTGTGAATTTTTGCCCCGAATCCCCCCCGGGTTTGCATATACCAAAAAAATTGGTTTTCCCCAAAAAGGGGAAATCTTTGGGAGGGTGGGGGAAAGGGTTTGGATGATTGATGATTTTAACTGATAAACAGCCAGAACGGAGAGAGCGGGGGGGGGGGAAAACAAAAAACGGGGAAAAAAGGGTGTAGGGGGGGGGGCCCAAAATTGGGGGAGAGCTTTTATGATGGGAAAAGCTGAGTTTTTTACGAAACCTTTTACTGAATGGGCAAAACCCCCCGCAATGAAATGACACGAAATAGAGGGGATTTAGTAAAAGCGGCCGGAAGGGAAAAAAAGCCCTGGTGTGCATTAGGACAGAATTTAAGAGGGGGGGAAAAGGTTTTGCAAGAAAGGGTACCGGGTAAGCAAGGAGTTACAGTAGTCAAGACGAAAAAAAGAATAAGAAGTAATGAAAAGTTTGAGTTGTTTCCCCCACGGGTGGGAAACGGAAGGGTTCGGAAAATGTTCTTGAAAGGGGCAGGTGACAGGGAAGGACAAGGGATTGGATATTTGGGGTTAAAAGGGCAGATCAGAACCCAGTATAAAAAAACCAAGGGCAAACGGGCCTGCTGACTAGGAAAATGGGGGGTAACCCCCTACAAACAGAAATGCAGGGTGGGGTTGGTTGGTAGATGATTTGGGAAAAACAAAAAATTCAGTCTTAATTTTGGGGTTTTTTTTTCTGAAAGGAGAGAGGGCATGGGTGTCAGGGGACAGCGGGGCCCCGGGGCTTTACTGGGTTTTTTTGTAGCGGGTGGAGTGATGTCACGGGGGGGAAGGAGGGAAAAAATTTTGGGTGTCATTTACAAAAGGATTGGGGCTTAGAAGCCAAAAACTACTGAAAAGGTTTTTTCCTTTTTGGGGGGTTTATAATTGAGAAAGGGGGGGACCAGGGAAATGATCCCCGAGGAACTCCACCGCCCAAAAGGGATGGAGGGGGAGATTGAACCAGAAAATGAGAACTGAGGAGGGGATCAGGGCAGGTAAGATGAGAAAACCCAAAAACGCGGGGCGGGGTCCCGGGAAAGGCCCTTTGGGGTTTAGCTTCAAAAGGGGGGAAAGTTGGTTTATCCCAGTGTTTAAACGCCCTTTAGAAAAGATCCCAAGAGAAAAAGCAAGGAGTTGGGTTTTCCCCCTTTATATTTTTTCTGTTTGGAAAGGGCATTTGAACTTTAAAAAGGGGAGTTTCCCCTGGGGGTGAAGGGGTGCGGAAACCTGATTGCTGAAGGGGCAAAAAAGAGGGGTTTGTAGGAGATAGCGGTTTTGGCGAGAGTAGACCAAACGTTCGAGGGGTTTAAAAGATGAAGGGCAGGTTTGGAAATGGGTCGGTAGTTAGCACACAGGGAAAGGGGCCAAGAGGGGGTTTTTTTTGGGGAAAGGGGTTATGGGGGCGGGCTT
Source organism: Phyllomedusa bahiana (assembly GCA_025379985.1). Taxonomy (NCBI): domain Eukaryota; kingdom Metazoa; phylum Chordata; class Amphibia; order Anura; family Hylidae; genus Phyllomedusa; species Phyllomedusa bahiana. Next base: position 36,040 of record JAODAL010010049.1, read on the forward strand.
TGACGGGAAAGGGGAAAAAATCCCAGTGGGAGAGAGAGGGTTACAGATACGTAAGGGAAAAGAGGCCCGCTGGGGAAAAAGCTGGACGCGGTGGGAGGAATGGGGGGCAGAGGAACCCCGGGGGTGGGCGGGGGAGACAGGAGAAGCCTTGGGCACCCTTTTTCCCCCTGTCGTCTGGTCAAAAGGGTGAGAGTAGAAATTAAAAGGAAAAGTGCGGGGGGGGGATGGGAAAAGGGTATTTCTTGGGGAATTGGGGATATTTTAAAACCGGGAATTTTTTAAAAAATTTTCTTTGAAGTGAGGGGCCAGGTCTTCAGCACAGAAGTCCCGTGCTGGGGGCCCGAGTCCTAGGCCTTTGGAGGGAAAGGGAAAGGGTTTCAAAAGGCGTTTTGGGGTTTTTTGGGTACTGTTGAGAGAGGGAAATGAAATATTTTTGTTTTGGCACAGTTTAAGGGCAGTGTGGGTAAGTCCCCGGGGCATAAATTTTTAATGGAGAAAGTTGCAGGTAGCTTAGAAATTTCTCCACAGCCCCCGCTCACACACCGGAAATCCCCTTTCAGATGGGGATTTTGAGGCCCTGGCCAAGGCGGGGGGGCCCTTTTTTGACTCGGTGGGTGCGGGTTTTTTCTGAGTGGTTTCCAAAAAAATTTTAGGGGGGGTTGGTTAGAGTTTTTATTTAACATTTTTTCAGCCCTGGTCCCGGACATTTAGAGGGAGGAGTTTTGGGGGGAAAATGAGGGCTGTTTGGTGCTGTTTTTCCTGAGTTTTTAAAAAGGGGCCCGGGTTTTTTCGGAATGTGTGATTGGGGCAGGTTTGTCCTAAAAAGGTTTGAAAAATTAAATGATAATTTAAGGAGAAAAGGTTGTTGGGCAAGAGGAGCAGTGTTTAAATGGGGGTGGAAAAGGTTTCAAATGGAAAGGGGGGGTTTAAAATTTTGGTTGGGGAAATACCCATAAGGCAATGGTAGGGGAAAAGGCCCGAAGAAAGGGGACAAAGGGCCCCAAATTTTTTCAGGCCAAACCTTTAGGGAAAACAGAGGGAACCCCCGCCCTGGATTTTGTGGTGTGGCCTGACCATGACCATAATATGCAGCCTGAACTCTGCCCCCTGCACCACCAGAAGTTTAGTTTTCAGTAAAGACCTTTCCGGTACAAGAAAAGGAGGTTTTGTACAAAAGGGATTTTTTTAAATGTTTCTATTTTCTCTAAAAGGTTCCCTCCTTTGGACTAAAAACCGATTAGATGGAAAAATTTTTGGGGTCAGCTTTGGATCTAATTTTTTTAATAAAAATGGTCCCCAAAGAGGGAGGAATTTTTTGAGGGGTATTTATTTAAATGGAAAAAAAAAAAAAAAACTCTGTTGCTTCTTTGGTTTCTTTTACAATTTTTTTCCAGTGTTAGTAATAGAGGATTCTCACAAATGTCTGTCTCTCCATTACTTTCGCTGAGGCTTGATGTCTGCCAGCTATGTTTTTCGTCACCGCAAAGCTGACACTATCTCCCTTTATCACCCCAGAACTCAGTGTACCAGAGGTTTTGGTTCCATTTCTGGAGCAGCTGCAGGCTGATTTTTTTTTAGGATTGGAAGGGACCATTATCTATGGACCTTCCCTTCCTGATATTATCAGACTGTAGTTGCTGGTTTTACCCTGGCTGGTTATGAAAAATGAAGGGAACCCCATGTTGTTTTCTTTTTTATCCAAATATTTTACATTTTTTTTTGTAAATGGTATTGGGTTTCCCCTATTTTTTTTATGACCAGCAAAGGCAAAACCGACAGCTGCAGCCTGATACTATCAGGATAGTAAGGTCCATAGATATTGGTCCCTTTCGACCCTAAAAATGCCATCTTGCAGCTGCCCCAGAACTGGACCATCACATTAGATGCTCTCTCTTCTTTTATCAAATCTGCAAGCGCCTATCCATCATGACAATGTCACTGTTTTGAGCAATCCCGCTACCCGCACATTGGACTCACAATACTTAGTTCCCGCAACTGTACTCACCTGTCAGCTAGCGTGTGAGTCCCTGCCCCCTAAGGCACACAGGCAACGGCTCAATAAAATTTAAAGGGCCAGCGCGATGGGAATTGACCCTATTTAGTCTAACCTCTTTCTCCTTGTCCTTGCTGGATCTATGTGCAAGTTTAGCCTTAGAAAAAGTGTTCTTTGTCTGTCTGCCTTTACTGTCTTCCTGACTTCCAGACTTTATAGCTTATAAGGCTGAGTGCACAAAATGCTTTTGTGACGCAGCTAAAAACAGATGCATTGAACGTGCATTGAACGTGTTCATTGAATCATATAGGTGGACAGATATGCAACCTGCACGTAGTGTCCGTTTTTACACTTTCTGTCAAATATGTGTTAAATTTTAACAGATTGAGGATGCAGGGCACTGCGCTATTTCAAGTTTAAATTACAGTACATTATACATACTTTTTTACAGTGTATGTCAATAGAAAATTGATTCTAGAGCTTGTGCCCATGTTGTAAACGTAAACTAAGCTACCCAATCAAATTGCAAGGAAAAATAGGTGACAGCCAATAGAAAAGCTAGTAAAAAAAATAAAAGGACATCAAACGTCTGTTCCAAACAGTGCATGTTTGGCATACGTTTTACAAATATGTTATAACATATACATTTTGACGTATGGTCAAATACAGTGTGTACTCATTCTAACATGTATGTTGTGCAGGGCGGTGAAACATGATGCTTACTTAGATTTATGCTGCTATGAGGGAAGCATAAACAGGCTGACAGATTTATATTAAAATGTCAGTTATAGTGTTTGTTTGCACATACATTGTACTGATACAAACTCACCATTAATTAATAATTATTTAATAATAATAAAATACCTAAAAAATCATGTAAGTGTGACTTAAATTATGGAAAAATGTATTAACTTTAATGAAAAAAAAAAAACAAAGAAACCCAACAACAACTTGGAAGTATATAGTGCAGTGTCATATTCTCGACTTCTGCTGTAGGTTTTTGGCACTTTGCTCTGTGTCCATTCCTGTAACATCAAACTCTTTCCTGATCCATTACCAAAAACACAGAAACAAAACAAAATCAGCTGCTTTGAATGTTCTGCTTTGATTTTTCATTAGCCAGAATGTCTGCCTTCTGCCAAGAGTGGTTTACATCTCTTCCATCAGAGAGGCTCCGAACTTGACCTAATAGGAACTTAAATCCCACTGATCCATTCCTTCCATCTGTTACTAAGATTGATTCCAATCTAGCACAGACACAACCCACTCACACAACTTTAAATACAAGAATAACTGCCTTGATATTAGTACAAAGACTGTATATTTAATACTGTGTATTTAAGGAGTTAATAGAGAATGGATTTATTGTAAGGGAATCCAATCAAAATGTACTTTCAGACAATTTCTCAGGATCAGCTAGTATATGTGTACATGATGAGCAGCACTACTCCTGAACATTTTATTACTAGTATATCACTTTTTTTTTACCAATATTCTCCTCTGCCAGCTTCATCTTGAATTTTGAGTTGTCCCTTAGAAAATACATTTAGACTAACTACTATGATGTCTCCCATACACTACACACGCGTACGCACTCACACATACACAGAAGAGAGAAAATCCTGAGGGGTCCACCCTTATATTTCCATTTTAGCCAATGTACAGGGCAGTTTTTAGGCTACATCACTCTCAGGGGAGGGAGAAGAAAAATTCTGACCATGGGGTCAGTTAAGATAGTGGACATGTAGACTGTGAGAAGCTCACACTTAATGAAGGCCATCAGTAGGCAGGTCTTTTGTCATGCCTTAAGTTTCCCAGAGCAAAGTTTTACATGATTTGACACTTCCCCAACATTGTTCATTACGTCAACGCAATAAATTTAATGTTATGAAAATAATTATTTCTATTTATGGACAATTTTTCTATTTTTTCTTTGCTTCTCCATCTAGTCCAGACTGCTATGGTGGCTTGTTTTTCAGCATTCTTCCCACCTATACCTCATTTCCACAAAAAATTCCTATACTGCTCTCAGTGCTGTTGTTGTATCTGTACATGCTGTTCTTCAGATATAAATAATAGTGCCACACAGATAGTGCTCCCAAAATAAAAATGCCAGACAGTGTCCCCAAGTAAGGGTAAACAGATAATTCTTCATATCTTGCTCCAGACAATAATAATGTCCTATGTACACGTCCCATATAGACCACTGCTATAGCCCCAATCTGTCACATATAGACCACTAATATAACTCATACCTCCTTTTTTCTGTATGTAGGTTTGCCCAGTAATACTGCAGATGCGAGGGTGTCAGTATTTGGTGTTGGACACTTGAAATATGCTGGGCAATCTGCTTAATCGAATAATAAGGGCATCAGTGGTTGTATACCAGCATGGTGCACCAAATGTAACTGTATAACAGGAACCATATATAAGCCTTATTTATGTGTAATCATTAAACTAGAGATCAACCCCATCATACATAGAAGGCATTTGAATGGTTGTTTATCATTATTTTTGCAGCTGAGTAATTTCCACAGTATAGTACTGTCTTTTCTCTGCATACTGGTGTGAACTGGTTCTTACCTAATGTGCATTTTTTGTTAACTAAGTCAATTGTCCCCCATGGATAGGTGTGAGAGCAATTGTTAATCAGTATTCTTCACCTGAGGAATTTCTCCCATGTAGCACTGGGGTTTATATTTCCCCCTACTGGGAATTTTTTTCTGTCCAGCCATGGATCAGTGTTTTAAACTCTTACCAACATTGGACATACTCATACATCCTAGCTGGGGACGTGTTCCCACAAATTTGCATATGGGTACATCCTGGACACTGCCAGACTCACAAGCAGAGCTCACACAATCGCCGCATAGAACCAGCTGTATATTACAACTGGTCCCATGCTGTGTCGTTCAAGACCAGAGCTCACTCCAGTCACACTCGATTAATCCCTTAGCTGCCACGGTTAAGCATGGCAGCTAAGGGTAAGACAGAGAGAGGGAGCTCCCTCTGTCTGCATTGGCATCGGTGCAATGTGATCGCCTCTGTTAATGCTGCCTGTTACATCACTACACCTGGCTGTGTAACTGTGATTGACAGTTACAATATATAGCAATACTGATAAGCATTGTAACAGTGATCTGAAGACCACTGATACAAGTCCCCTATGGGAAAAAGTAAAAACACCATGCAGGGTGATTGACATTTCCCAGAGAACACCAAGATTGACATATTCGACATTGGTGCCATGTGCTGGAGATGCTGTGGAGAATGTTCAGCTGCCTGCATCATCCTCCAGCATGACTGGTTTGGCAGTGGGTCAATAATGGTATGGGGAGGCATTTCTATGAATGGCCACACAGTCCTCTATGAACTAGCCAGAGGTACCCAGACCACCATTTGGTACCGAGATGAGTTCTTCAGACCCATTGTGAGACCATTGTGATGCATAACAATGTTAGTCCTCATGTGGCTGAAGAGTGTCAGAAGTTCCTGCATGATTAAGGCATTGGTGCTATGGACTGGCCTGCCTGTTCTCCAGACCAGAATCCTGTTGAACACATTTGGGACATCATGTGTCGTTCTATCCACCAATGACGCCTTACACCACAGACTGTCCATGAGTTGACCAATGCTTTAATCCAGGTCTGGGAGGTCCCTCAGAAGAACATCCGCCGCCTCGTCAGGAGTATGCCAAGGCATTGTATGGAGGTCATACAGGCATGTGGAGGTCACACATGATACTGAGCCTCATTTCCGTGTCTTGAGGCATTGCCACTGAAGTGGATCAGCCTGAAATTTGATTTTCCTCTTTGATTTTGAGGATCATTCCAAATCCAGACCTCCATGGGATATTAATTTTGATTTTCATTGATCATCTTTATCTTTTATTGTTCTCAATGCTTTCCACTATGTAATGAATATAGAACTGCAAGTGGAATATTTCACTAATTGAGATCTTTATTATTTCATAAATTACATAACATGATATTATAAAAGGACGACTACAAGTAATTTAGGCCAAAAACACATATGGAGCCTGTATTGACCAATGCATCATAAGAAGATAGTACCAATAAAAATACAACTATAATGTTCAAGTGTAATGATATATAGATGCTATCAACCTTAAATTAATGAACATCAAAGTACAACGCTTACCCATCGTAAGTTGCTCCCCAAAGTCTTGCTTTCTCAGGGGTTATGAAGTCATATTTATGGAGAAAGCAAAACAACATAGAAATCTGGCTAGTTAATGATTTTATGCCCACAACTATTAAGCACTCAGAACAGGTTTATTGGGTCTTTGTGAACTTTAGGTAAATACTATTTAACCAGAATTCTAGGTTCACTGATGTTTACATTTTTTATTCACTTTTTTATTAATTTTCTGATCTTTCTTTGCTTTCTACCTGTTCTAATTGTTCTTTATAATGACTAGCAGAATTACATCTTAGTTTTTCATATGTCCCAGGTTCATTAAATAGCTGATGCATTCAGTATAATAATCAGTTTTATTCAAAAGAACCACTCCACCCTTATTTGCCAATTTTGCTAAAATAGTTTTATCATTTTTAAAACCTTCTAAGGCTATTATCTTTTTTTTTGTGCTAAAGTTCCAAGCATATTTTTTATTTGACTTTTTTTTCAAATTATTAATCATAACCCTTTTGAATGTCTGAATACTTACATTGTTGAATGACTTCTGATTTCTACCACAAATTAGAATATATACATTTAGGAACAGATTTTTACTACAGCACTGTAGTGAATATTGTGAAAACAAATATTTCACATTTTTTTCTCCTAGTAACAAGGGGTACTAATAAAAATTTGACAAAGAACTGTCCAAGATGCAGACTAAAAACAATTGTTATGTGACCTGAAGTACATACTCTATCTACCAATCTGTGGCGCAAAGCGATAAACACCATAACCCAGACTATATCTTATTCAGTATTAAGAAACATAGATGTTTTGCTTTGATTTGTCAAAAACATATAACACCAGGATCTAACAACTTTCTGTAGAACGAAACTTATAAAAATAACTCAGAGGCAATCAAAAGGTTTGAGCTCAGCTGGCAAAAGGGAAGGTAGTGTAGTGTAATAAAAGATCAAGAAACATCTGTGAAAGAAGTTTGTCATAAGCCCTGGTGTGGCCCTCACTTGAAGCTGCTAATCCACTCACCTGCCTCTTCGCCACTCCATGCTTCTTCTTGCCACTGTGCTGCATCTACCCTGTTGGGTGGTTCATTTCTTCATAGTGTGCACATGTACTGGTGCTTCGCTAATATGCTTCCTTTCCAATAGTTACAGCTTTGCAGCTATTCAAAGGGGCACGTTCTCTCAAGCACTGCCCGATTTTGTTTGTTCCTTCTGTGTAGCTATAGCATTTTCATGTATTATGATTTCTTAATTTGATCTGTGCTATTGCATTGACCTTATTTTTTGTCTGTTGCCTGCCCTGACCTTAAACTATGTTCTTGATGTGCTTGACCTCCGCTTGCCTTAACCTATTGCCTGCCTGACTATGCGTCTTAGCTGCTTGTTGGTACTACATTTGAATGTCAGCTGGGAGTCACCTGCAACAAAGACCAGATCCTTCAATAGGTTTCAAAGGGTTAAAACCAGGGAATTTATTACACTCCCCTCCCCAGAGTAGCTATACACCAGTTCAACTCAGAGGATCCACTTTCCACCACAGGTTAGCCGATTATTTGATTTTCCCATCTCAAGTGTCTATTACCTGTTTGAGTACATGGGGTATTAACTACAGACAATTCATTTTTCTTTAAAGAATCCACAGATAATGACTATGGTTCATAGTTACATAGTTGTAAGACCGAAAACAGACAAGATGTCCATCCAGTTCAGCCTGTTTTGCTAAAGTGTTGATCCAGAGGAAGGCACAAACCCCGAATAAGGCAGGAGCCACTTGTCCTCATTTTAGGGAAAAAATTCCTTCCCGACTCCAATCTGGCAATCAGAATAATCCCTGGATCAATGATCCTACTCCAGAATTCTAGACACTATGGGCCTGATTTATCAAAACTGTCTAACAGTAAGACTGTCTTAGTTGCCCATAGCAACCAATCAGGGCTTAGCTTTCATTTCTCCACAGCTGTTACAAAAATAAAAGATGAGCTGTGATTGGTTGCCATGGGCAACTAAAACATTCTTACTGTTAGACAGTTTTGATAAATCAGGCCCTATAACTTGTTGTATTATTACGCTCCAGAAATGCATCCAAACTCTTTTTGAACTCTGTTAGTGACGAGTTCCTCTGGCAGAGAGTTCCACAGTCTCACTGCTCTAACAGTAAAGAATCCCTTTCTATGTTTATGTAGAAACTTTCATTCCTGTGAACAGCTATAATCTATGGTCACCTCATGCACTGAGTGTTCAGTTTTACCTCGATTTCCAATTTTCTAGAGTGAGAAAGGCTCTTTATGCCATTCTTCACTCTGCTTAATAGATGGGGCATTTAAGAAGCACACATGCTTCAATGTCTCCTGACTCAACCTACTGCTTGCTTGACTAAGCCTTTTGCCTGTCTGTTTGGGACATTTGGATGGGATTCCCTTGGAGTGAAGACCAGATCCTTGCATAGGGGTTAAAGGTTGAAAAACAAAGAGTTTCTTAGTATTCCCTTCTTGGCATACACCAGTTCAACCCAGAGGATCCACCTTCCATCACATGTGAGCTGTAACAAAGTCGATTATATGCTTTTTCCATCTCAAGTGTCTATTTCCTATTTGATTACATCAGGTGTCCACTTTACAGAATTTATTTTTCTTCATAGAGTCCATGGATAATAAATATGTCACATTGTATCCTGCCGCTGGGCCCACTGTGAACAGCTATAATCTGTGGCCAAAGCATGCAGTGAATGTTCAGTTTCACCTGACAATTTTCTAGAGTGAGAAAGGCTCTTTGTGCCATCCTTCACTTTGGCTAATAGATGGGGTCTGAAGGAGCAGCAAAGAATAAACGCCAAGTCATGCTGTGCTGTCTTGACCTAATCAGTCACTTTCATAGGTGAGTAAAACTACAAGCCTGACAATTGTACGCTAGGTCTAAGTGAAAACGATTCTATCTATAACTATAAATGAGTCATTACCAGAAATAAGCCAAAGCTTTTGTGCTACTATAAATGGTTTACAGACACATTCTCTTTATTAGAGCATGTTCTGAGTACACATTCACTCCTACACTGTAGGAGAGCTGCTGATAATTTCTCTCTACCTTGCAGTTGTACAAATCCAGATTTACAGACTTTGAAGCTGGTATCATGCGTTCAGAGCGAGTAGCACCAGTCTCCAATGCAGTTAGCAGTTTAAAGTGATTTTGAATGGAGTCAAAAGGGAAATAAGTGGAAGATTTCAAGTTCTCGTTATGTTGGCAGTAGTTCATTATATATTCTACAGTGAGCTATTAAAAGCTCAAAGGGGTGTCAGTGCAGTTTCAATTGAATACAAGGCATTGAGCAATATCATGTAGCAGTGAAGCAATTAAGGCAAATATGCAATGACTAGTTTTTATATTTTTTCCAGAAACAGTCTGTAAATATATAATTTATATGCATAATACAGGTTTATAGTGAATCAGGGCAGTATTGGCAGCACTCTTGACCCCTGATGAAACTGCTTTGATGGTGACATGTATAGGGTATATTCCTATCTCCCCACATTATATTTACATTCTTGATGCATATAGTGCTGTTTTTTTTCCACAGCTTTGTACACAGATTGTCATTGTTCCCTCACACCTGTCTGCTGCATTTCGCTTGTATGCACTTAGGTTGCATTTTATTTTCAACCCAAAAGCTGTATTGTTTTTTGTTACTGTATTTCATTTTAGTCAAGCTTTTTGTGTGTGACTGGGTTGTTTGCAGTTGTATTCTGAGATTCTTTATGGTCATACAACCCTTTTTCTCCCTCTTGTGATTATATTGCAAGCTGCTAGCTCTTCATTACTGTATATATTTTTTGCATATGGGACTAATAGTATAACAGAATTGTATGTGCTGGTCATCACTTTTTGTGTTTACATACAGATCTGTGAATTATTTTTGGGGTTTGTATATTTTACACGATTTTTAATTATTTTTAATTCATTTTTTAGTTCAATAAAGATTTAGGGCGGCAGGTTTGAAAGGGTCTGCGCCAGATATCTGGCATCTTTTCAGCCCGATATTCAGCACAGCCCTGTTCACTTCACTCAAATCGCTCCCGCACGCCAATATCAGGCACATTACATAGCGTCTGTGGCGCTTTGTAATACTCCCGATCTCGGTGGGCTTGCAGGAGGCGGGGCTCACTAGAGCTATAGCGAAGCTACATATTTATAGCTTCACTATGGCATTTCTGGCCGCATTACAGCTGGAGCAGGTATACCACTTTCAAAGTGGTATACCTGAGCCAGAAATGTCGCTCGAGCGCTAAAATGCGCCTGATTTATGACCCACTGTAGAACGGGTTTATAAATCAGGCACATTCTAGACTAATAATATGCGCATGAAATGGGGGCCCACTAAAGTGGTGCAAGATGGGAACTGGTAATGGGGGGGTGGGGAGGGTACATATGCTTTGGTTGTATGAGTCCTGGGTGGCCTCCCTGCAGCAGGGGTGTTGCTAGGCACTTATATCGTGGGCTTGTGAACCTGATAAAACTGCCGCTGCCCCGAACATCATGTTGGCGGTTTCCGGGTCGCTGCCTTTGGCCTGTAGTGCCAACATTCTCTTCAACTGTATGTGTGTCCTCTGGAGTACTCTGGTGAGCCTCAAGTAGGCCTGCAGCCCTACGAAGTGTCCAGCCCACCCAGGGTGAAATCATCATCGCGCTGCCTGTGCGACATGATGACGTCATACTGCCTGTGCCAGGAAGACGACAGAGAACAGCAGGAGCTTCAGGGAGCGGGGGAAAGGTGAGTACTGATATTTTCTTTTTTTTAATATGTCCTATTATCTACCTACCTATACTGGGGGCTCTAATACCTGCATATATATACTGTAGGCCCTATCACCTGCCTATATATACTGGGGGCCCTATTACTTACCTATATACACTGTGTGCCCTATTACCTGCCTATAAACACACGGGCCCCTATTATCTGCCTATATCAACTGCTGGCCCTTTTACCTGTCTATATATACTGGGGGCCCTATTACCTTTCTATATACATTGGGGGTCCTATTACCTGCCTTCACATACTGAAGGCCTTATTATCTATCTATATATATATATATTATCTATCTATCTATCTATCTATCTATCTATATCTACTATCTATAATATAATTTTCTTTAGATGCTCCCATGGAATAACGATGTCCAGACTGTATTTTCCCATGCTACCAGTGAGTTGATCCCTACAAGTGGTGGAGGTTGCAAAGGGCATAATCCTGAAATCCATGTCCTGGGTGAAGGCTGCAGCACAGAGCCAAGCCATAGCTTCCACTATGGAGGAGTTCATCAAGCACCTGGTGCAGGCAAATCTGCAGCAGCAACAGGCCATATCTCAGCAGCAGATGGCTCATATGGAAGCCATGAAGGCCCAGCAATAGGCCTCAGAGCAGCAGCAGGCAGCGCACAGGGAAGCCATGCAGGCTCAGCAACAGTCCACTGCGCAGCAGCAGAGGATCCATACGGAAGCCATGCAGACTTCAGCAGGCCAACCAATCAACTGCTAATCCAGCAGAATGTCCTCATACTGACGGAGTCCATACGGAGCACCTGGAAATGCAGACATGCCAATCCGTGATGCGCCATCACGCCAGGAGGACTGTATGGAGGCACTCTCAGACGATGCACCGTTGATGAACGACGTTTGAGGCCTCCTCACAGTAATTTGAACTGGTTGCATGACGGGAAAAGCTACCACCGGAGCAATGGACTGAAGTTTCCCTTCCCCCTATTTAACTGGAGATCCCAAGTAAGGAGTATTACGATCTTGCTTGTCAGACACAAAGGAGTAGCCTAAGTAAAAAGCGGAGATCCCGCCCGCCTTGGCGTACTATTGTCGTTTTCGGTCACCAGAGGGTACACAGTGGACATACAGCTGTTGAAACCTTCGAGGTGCAGTTGTTTTTGACTTTTTACATCTAGTCCAGAAGAGGTTACAGCCGGAGTATGTTACCCAGACCAAATGGTGGAGCAGTAGTCATGGACCGTTATCATGCACTCTCTTCCGCGCTCCGTACAGTGATGGGGTTGCGCAAGGGTTCCCCCAACAGCAGATGACCTGGTGGGACTAGTGAGAGGTTTCAGGCCATGGAGAAATCCCTGGGGTATAGGGAGCCTGAAATACCCATACTGGGAGACCCGGAGAGAGGGGACCCTCGAAAATGGGACACAAAACCCTGCGAGAGGGTGGTGCCAGTCCCAAAGTAGGCCCGACCCAGGTGCTAGAGGTTGTCCAGGGGATATCGTTTGTTGGCAATGTCAGAGCCCGGGTCACTGGCAGCCCATGTCCCCCTCACACACAGAAACCAATGACTACCTCTGCGGCCCTCCCGCCGTTCCCGTTTGCGCAACCTGCGTGCAGTGCCATGGCCGAACTGGGGGAGGTAAACCAATGTGCCACCCCTTACTGTAAATTGAACCCGTTATCCCGACTTTGGACTCAGGTGCCTGGTGTACACTCTATCGTGGCCACTCTTCCTCATGAACTGGTCCCAGGAAGAAGCCTGGTGGTTACATGATTCTTGGGGACACCGAATGTTTAACCCCTTGCCCAAGTTAACCTGGAGACAGAATCGGGTACTGCTGACTCACAATGTTTTGGGTGGTGATGAATTAAAGCTTGAGATTGAATTTGGGCCGGTGATTGCCCAATGTTCTGGACGCAGTGTTGGGAAAAGTAGGAAGGGTCCGATTGTTCCCAAGGGGCCGCATAACCCTGGTGTTGGGGAACAGAGAGGTTTTCCCTGAGTTTTTCCGCTACCGTCCTGGTTGGAGAAAAATAGTGAGGAGGCTAATGTGGAGGAAAACCTTTCCTGTTTGATGTACCTAAGGGAAATTTGGTACAGCCCAGCTACAGGACGATGAATTAAAAGAGGAATGGGGGCTGTGACTGTCCTCATGGGGAACCCCAGGAGTCCGGGGGCATAGAATCGTTCCCTCACTTTGCCTTGAAAAATGATTAATGTACCAGTGACCCAAAATAAGAGACGCGGGTGGTGGAACAGTTACTAGTTCCGGGTCCATAAGGCGGGTGGTCATGATAGGGCCCACTCCCATGTTTATGTGGCACCTAGGGCGGACAAGATGCTTAAAGAATACGGCAGAGCGGTTCTACTGGCCAGGATGTTACCGAGAGATCAGAATTGCGGTCCTGTCCTGTGTGGTCAGGTGACTTCCCCAGTGAACGATCTACCTATGGCCTCCCTGTCCCCTTGCCATTATTGAGGTCCCCCTTTGCAATGATAGCTTATGGGATCTGTAGGACCTGAGGTAAAATCAGCCTGGGGCACCAATAACATCTTGGTAATTGTAGATTATGCCCACCCAATACCCCAAAGCTGTTCCCCTAACGAAATTACCTCGGCACAAGGGAGTGTTTTAATGTTTTCTCCCTAATGGGGGATTCCCAAGAAGGTCCGAACAGATCAAGGAACCCCGTTTATGTCCAAGGTGATGAGAGAACTGGGCAAAGTTCTGAAAGTCACCTAGTTGTGCACCTCAGTCTACCACTCTCAGACGGACGGCTTGGTGGAGCGATTTAATAAGACCTTGAAGGCCATGCTAAAAAAGGTGTACGATAGGATGGTGGGAATGGACTGTCCTGTTACCTTACCTGTTATTTTTAATTAGGGAAATACCCCAATCCTCCACCGGGTTCTCACCTTCAAACTTTTTTATGGCAGGCACTCTAGGGGGCTGTTGGATGTGGCGAGAGAAACCTGGGAAGGTGAGGTTACTCCTCATAAGAGTGTGGTAGAACATCTCGGGTGATGCCTGTGGTAAAGGAACATCTTCTGCAGGCGCAAAAATCCCAGTCCTGGATATATAATAGGTCTGCCAAAACCAAGAAGACCAGTTTCAGCTGGAGACAGGGTGTTGTAGTGTTTAATCCCCACTGTTGAGAGTAAGTACTTTGGCCAATGGCAGGCTCTTATGAGATTGTTTGAAAAGATAGGAAGTTTAACAACAGGGTAACATCAGCCCAGGAAGGAGAAAACTCACCTTTTCAGTGTAACCACGTCAACCTGTTAAAACACTGGAGAGAAAGAGATCCCCCTGAGTCCTCTGCCTTACAGTCAACCCACGCCGAAGTGGAGGCGAGTGGAAGATTGCAAGACCCTCTATCCCCTCCCAGAAGCAAGAATGCAGGGAGCTACTTGAACAGAACAATGATTTATGTTCACAAGAGACCCCCGTCCATTCTAATGAGAACAACCAATGAAAGCCTCAACTACTCTCCAGGATCGAGTGAATCTAAAAGCCATATAGGGTCCCGGAAGCCTGTCGGAAATTTATTGTCAAGAGGGTTAAAAGAATGTTAGAACTGGGAGTAATTGAGAGGTCCAAAAGTGGATGGTCCAGCCCTATTGTACTAGTACCAAAGCTCAATTAAGAATGGAGGATTCTTCAACGACAACCGTCGGTTAAATGAGGTATCTAGGGTGATGCCGACCCCATGCCCAGGTAGACAGTTGATGAGCGTTGGCCCGCTAGTATACCACCACCTTAGAGCTCACGAAAGGTTATTGGCAGATCACAATTGCAAAAGAAACGAGAGAGTAGACTAATTTTTCTACATCCGAAGGGTCCTTTCAGTATGTTCGGATGCCGTTTGAGTTACAGGGGGCTCCGGCCACTTTCCAGAGGGCTATGGACCAAGTTTTGCGCCCCCATAGGAAATTTGCGGCTGCCTACTTAATACATTGTCATCTCATCAGGCCAAGGAGAGTCCATCGAGAAGTTCAGGCTGTCCTTGATGCCCTGAAAAAAGGCCAGGTTTACAATTAACCCAAGTAAATGCGCCCTGGGGATGGAGGAGACTAAGTACTTAGGCTACATAGTGGGAAGGAGGGTGATTAAACCCCAGATAATAAGGGCGAGGCTATTCAGAAATGGCGCCTCCCCCTCGCCAAGAAACAGGTCATGCATTTCATTGCATAGTTGGCTATTATAGGCATTTATCCCTTAACCATCAGGTTTGCCCGAATAGCCGGTCTTCCCCATTGACGGATGTGAACAAAGGTGAGAACGTCGGCCAATATAAATGTCCCCCTAAGCAGAAGGGGGCTTTTCAGAAACTGAAACAGAACCTGTCAGACAACCATTGATGGTAGCCCGACTTCTCCAGGGAGTCTTGTTGTCCAATGGACACTTCAGATGGGTCCTGGGTGCAGTCATGTCCCCAGGTGATAAATGTTTTGAAGAGCACCTGTAATGTACCTGATAGGAAGCTCTAACCCGCAGAGAGCAATTATTCCATTTGGTGGAAAAGAGTCTTGACCTAAATTGGCAGTAAGACTCCGTTAGGTATTACCCTGCTAGAGTAGGTTCAGGCTGGTATCCCGACCATACCATCCCACTAAAATGGAGAGCTGGAGAAGAAAGTGGAACAATGCGCGATCTTTATCAAGGGTGTATGAGTTTTTGTGCTGAAGTTGCCAAAACCCTGGATTTATGCAAGAGGGGAGTAAAAGGGAAACCACAAGGGCCCGTGGTGACGCCGATATGTCTTACCGAGATGCTGGTGCTCGGTGTTTAAAAACCATGAGTACTGGTTCAGCGGCATTCGCCACTGACAACACAGCATTTCAGATAAGTTTAGCATAAACGCTATCGCGAATCTGGTGAGGCTTTTTACTGGAGTAGCCAAAAGAGCTGGGTTGGTGGCAACTTCTTCCATGTTCCTCTCGTCTAGGCCTGGTTATGCTGGAGTCCCTATGTAGCCTGCAGTCAGGTGCCAGGATTGACTGGTCAGAAAGAAATCAGGAGATCTTACAGTGTGGGAGCTGGAGAGGACATCTTCAGCAGGCGTCTGTATAGCACCCCTAAAGGACTTATGAGTGAGAACAACACAAAGTGTATGATTTTGTTTTTGTTGCTGAGGATTGCCTGCATTGTGTTTCCTTGTTTATTTGATTTGGAGCAATAAATGCAAGTGCCTGGAATAAACGGACGCCACAGACTGTGGTTTCCCGTGCTACTAGTAAGCTGATCCCGACAACTGGGAGACCTTATTACCTATATACGACTGGCAGACTGTAATATATATAATATATACAGTATATACATATCTATGTTAACGGTGGAATATAATATATATATAATATATATATATAAATATATATTATAATATCATATATATAAATATATAAAAGAACCCCCATTAAAGTAATTCATATATATAGCATCTGAAAGTGAGGATTCTAAGATGTTTGTGGTAAATTCTGCAGAAACGTGACCAAGAGAAGTCATCATGGTGGTCTGGGCCGGATGGAGAAGAGAAAGGAAAGTGAACGTCGATCAGAAAAGACGTCTCCTCAAAGTCACTAAATGTAACTGCAGTGTAATCACCTTTATTTTTTCAGAGCACCTACACAACTACAACTATTTTCTACCACTATATGGTCACTGTATGGTGTTAATATACGTCTTCAGAGCCTGTGTACAACTGATAGTCACATGTGGTGGTCGCGTTTTGTCATGGTCTGGCAGTATTATTTGATCCTTAAGTAGTAATAGTTTTGGGTCTTGGTATTGAAGGAGGGTTTTTTTTAGTAACAATCATACATATGGTATATTCGCTTCATGTAACACTGTCATACGTAGGTAAGCGCTTTGGAAAAAGCAAAAGGGGGGTTTTTTTTTTTTTTATTGTCAGAGCTGATTTTCATATACAGTGACTGCTTACGGTGTATGACGAATGATTCTATTAAAATAAACGGTAAAATTATGACCCAGAACTTAAAGTTTTTTCTCTGTAAAAGTACATGTGGGGTGAAAAATGCTGTGGGAATGCAAAACTGAGCAAAACTGAGCAAAACTTAACACAAAGGGGCCGGGCCCCAGATGTATTAGGACCCTAGCAATGCCACTGCCCTGCAGTGAATCATTAGATGCTTATGATAGGTTCCTGGAAACATTGTGCACGTAGATGATGTGCTATCTATCTATCTATCTATCTATCTATCTATCTACCTATCTATCTGTTATTCTGAGGGCACAACAAATTTACATTGTTATACAAATTTTGCCCAAAGTGTCAATATTTTGTGTGGCTACAATTATTTTCCAGCACTGCCTTAACTCTCGTTGACAATAGAAATTCACAGCTAAGTGTCAACAGGTTGCCACTGTAATCCTCTGACTTCTCCATGACAATATCTCTGACCTGGTGGATGTCAGAGATCTGGCACTCCTCCTCCATTGTGGAGGCCCCACAGATGTTCAATAGGATTAAGTTCTGGAGACATGCTTGGCCATCCACCCTTTACCCTCATTTTTTTAGCAAGCAGTGGTGTTCTTTGGAGGTGTTGGTTGGATGTTATCATGTTGGAATATTCCATGTGGGCCGAGTTTCCTGAAGGTGAGGTATCATGCTCTGCGCTTCATATGTCACAGTACATATTTCATTCATGGTTCCCTCAATGAACTGTAGCTCCCCACAGTTGGCAGCACTCATGCAGCCCCAAACCATGATACTCCCATCACCATGCTTGACTGTTGGCATTTGTCTTTGTACTCCTCACCTGATTGCCACCAAACACACTTGACATCATCTGAACCAAAGTTTTTTTTGGTCTCATCAGACCACAGAACATGGTTCCAGTAATACATGTCCTTAGTTTACTTGTTTTCAGCAAACTGTTTGTGGGTTTTCTTGTGCATCATCTTTAGAAGAGCCTTCCTGCTGGGACTACAGCCTTCCAGACCAATTTGAGTCAGTGTGTGGCATGTGGTCTGAGCACTAACAGGCTGACCCCACACCCCTATAACCTCTACAGCAATGTGACAGGAATCATACATCTATTCTGAAAAGGCAAACTCTGGATATGATGCTGAGCACATGCATTTATCTTCTTTGATCAACCATGATGAGGCTTATTCTGAGTGGAACCTGTCTTTTTAAACCACTGTATATTCTTCACTAATGTGTTGCAGATCAATTTCATGGTGTTGGCAATCTTCTTATATATAGACCATCTTTAGAACAACAATTCTTTTTTTTTTAGATCCTCAGAGAGCTATTTTAAACGAGGTGCCATGCTGAACTTCCCGTGACCAGTATGAAAGAGTGTGAGAGCGATAACACCAAATTTAACACACCTGCTTCCCATTCACACTGAGACCTTGTAACACTAATGAGTCACATGACACGATGGAGGAAAAATGGCTAATTGGATACATTTTGTCCTTTTTCACTTAGGGGTATACTCACTTTTGTTGCCAGCCCTTTAGACATGGATGGCTGTGTTTTGAGTTATTTTGAGGGCACACCAAATTTACACTGTTATATAAGCTGCACATTGACTACTTAATTTTACATTGTATCAAAGTGTCATATCTTCAGTGCTTTCCCATGAAACAATATAATACAATATTTACAAAAATGTGAGGGGTGTACTCACTTTTGTGAGCTACTGTATATAAATATATATGATATGAATATGAATATGAATATCACCAACCCAGCTACCTGCACATGTGAATGATCCCCACTATATTATTTTCTGTTTCACTGTTCTTCTTTGACATTTTTCTGCAGTGTATTTGGGCACAGATTCAGTTAGAGGAACTCAATATCAGTTAGTTGTTCCACAAAAAGACATCAAACATAGAACTAATGACCTCAGAAGCAAGAAACTACCTGCTGTGATCTGGAAGCACAATGGCCCAATGCTTCTGACAAAATTGCAAAGATGTGACTAAATTGTGCTATTTTCTGCTCTTCTTTCTCCCTTTTCTTATTTTTTTGCAGCACCATTTTCCACTATTAGGAAATGTCATCCTTATTGTAGAAGTCATTAACCAAACCATGTAGGACAACTGAGAGTAAAAGTCCAGGAAATATTACTGAGGAAAACAACAGTACTTTTGTCAGTAATTTGCACAATAGTTTTTATTGGGAGGCTATATCATTGTGCATTACACTGCTCTATATTTCCAATTATCATCATGGAAGTTGTTGAAAGTATTTCATGCCCAGCTAATCACATGTCAGTATTTCTTAAAAATATTTTGCTGTAGGGAAAAAAAAGTGCAGTTATTCAGTGCAGCTGTTAGCTTAACACAAGGTACATTCTTCCTGAAAAATAAGTGCAGATTTTACAGTGTACTGGAATATAATCATACACAGCATAAACAAGCATATTTATAGTCTACCTAGTTATTTTCTGCTGCTGGTTTTGCAGACTTAATGATTAAAGCAGATATGCTTAAAATACCTAACATACTCTGCAATAAAGAAAATTATCCATTCTATGTGCTCGAATGTATTTAACAGAAGACACAATTGTATGAGCAAATAGTTATTTTGATTGAAATATTAATACTTTACCAAAATATCGAACATACTATAGGGGTCCATGCTGCTTCTAACCAAACATAAGCTCCCATAGATGGGTTGCCCAGGATTATATAATAATAATAATAATAATAATAATAATAATAATAATTTTGATTTATATAGTGCCAACATATTCCGCAGCACTTTAAAATTTAGAGGGTATTCATACAAACATTACACATTAAAAGAACTTACAGATGAGACACAAGGTATGAGGACCCTGCTCACGAGAGCTTACAATCTATATGGTGTTATGGGTGAGACAAAGGGTTAGGAATGCTCATTTACAATGTCCAGCCATGTTTAATAATAGGAGGTGGTTTACATAAAAGTTGGTGACCTTAGCCACCCTGACAGTACAATCTATATAGAGATAAGTGCCTGTGAGTGCCCTAGTGTTGGGAGTGACAGATAGGTGTGATAGCAGATGGGGGTTAGCAATTAGGGATCTTGATATGCCAGACTGAGAAGATGTGTCCTTAGGGCCCTCTTAAAACTGTGAGGGTCGAGAGTGTGCCTGATTGTCCACAGTAGCATGTTCCAGAGAACTGGTGCTGCAAGTGCGAAATCTTTGAGAAGGGCATTGGAGGTTCGGATAATTGAGGAATGTGATCTGATATAATCAGCAGAGCGGAGAGTACGGGTAGCGTGGTAGACAGAGATGAGAGAGGAAAAGTAGGGGGGGTGCAGCACTGTGGAGAGCATTATGGGTTAGAGTGATGACTTTATGTTGTATTCTGTACTGGATGGGCAACCAGTGCAGTGACTGACACAGGGTAGAGGCATTAGTATAGTGGCTGGAAAGAAAGACAAGCCTGGCTGCTGCATTCAGAACAGATTGGAGAGGGGAGAGTTTCTAGAGAGGGAGACTGATAAGCAGGGAGTTGCAATAGTCAAGACGAGAATGAATGAGAGCAACAATGAGGTTTTGAGCTGTTTCCACAGTGAGAAAAGTACGGATTTTGGAGATGTTCTTCAGGTGCAGATGACAGGAGCGGACAAGGGATTGGATATAAGGGGTGAAAAACAAATCAGAATCTAATATAACCCCAAGACAGTGGGCCTGCTGCCTAAGAGTTATGGTGGTGCCACACACTGAGACAGAAATAGCAGGGTAGGGTTGGTTAGAAGATGGCGGAAAGACAAGAAGTTCAGTTTTAGTATATAAGATTTTAGTATTGGCTCATAAAAGGCCATGAAAATAATAGAAGATTCGAATGTATTTGTTTTAAAAATTCTGCTGCTTTGATAAAAAATCCAGTGATCCCTTACTGCTCATGGCCACAGGCAAGCATTACAGGTCATGCAATACAGTGCACACCACCACTTCATCACTTCATTTCTTCATTTAGTAGATTGGACTTTGTACAGAAACAGATTTGTCAGGGGCAGCAGCCATGTCATGAGGTAATGTGGCCAATATATGCAGTTATGCTATATACAATGTGTGGACAGAAATCAGGTAGGCAATGACCAAACTGATTATTGAATGCACTGTTTACATAGTAGATGGGTTAATCACTAAATTAAAATATATATACATTTTTTTTTTTTTTTTAAATGTAAATAAATCGGAATGCAAACTAAGGGCAACATGTATGAAACCTGGCAATGACACGTCAGTTCTACAGAGCTTTAGATAAGTGTAGATTGCAACAGTGTGTATGAAAGTGTTGTACTGCCATGGCGCAACAAAAGTGCATCATAATAGACTCGACAGAATTCCTAACAAGCAGCTTGATAAACAAACTCTGATTGCCAATAGTCAAAAAATACCAATTGTTTCCCAAATAACATGACTAAAGTATTAGAAACTAACTTATGCCATTTATAAAACTGAAAATAATAAAAAAAATACTTGTGTTTGTTCTAGGTAATGGTAAAGGTTTTATAAATGGCATCTGGTGGGTTTTTATTACTATAAATTCTTAAATGGCAGAAATATTATGTTTAAGATTATCTCCAGACTGCTATAACTCCTGCTAAACGGGGCCTCCCTGCTCCCGTGTCGACTTGCAAACCATATATATATTAAGCAAGAGTGATGAAGATAAAAGCGATTTTATTGAAACATCTCCTCTAAAATATGTAACAAATAGTGCAAAAGAATTTTGCTACTTGCGATTCATAATCCATAGTAGGCAGTCGGTACAAATCTTGAATATTCAGTCCTCTGAACTCCAAAGGCGTGCAGCCTCATACAAACGCCAAGTAGTGGAGCATGGAAACAGTGTTTGAGGAAGGGGCAAGACACGCCCCGAAACGTCACACGCCTCGTTCGTTTCCGTCTGTCTGTTTCCATGCTCCACTACTTGCCGTTTGTATGAGGCTGCACGCCTTTGGAGTTCAGAGGACTGAATATTCAAGATTTGTACCGACTGCTTACTATGGACACTATGAATCGCAAGTAGCAATTCGTTTTGCACATATACGTTACATATTTTAAAGGATATGTTTCAATAAAGTCGCTTTTATCTTCATTACTCTTGCTTAGTATATATAGGGTTTTTATTACTATTCATATAATGTTTTATGCTTTTATGATCCAGTAGAAATAGTAAAAGTTAAGTTTTAATATTGTGGTCCATTTGTAGTGTGCATTTACCACTAGTGGCCAGTAATACTCTCTTAATCACAAGCTTGTGGAAGAAAGACAATAACATAAAAGGTGTTATTTAATCCAGAATCATCTACAAAAGTTACTACATTAAGGTGAAATTGACCCTGTAGTTTGATGATACAGGAGTAGTCTGGCTCTTTATGTATAATAGCCATTAAAAAAGCAGATGCACAATGCAGATGCTGGCATGGCTCAGCAACACCTATAGTATGCTTCTGTCTGTATCTCCTATGTCTGTTTACTTAACAGATGGAACTGGTCTAGAGCTTCTGCTTTCTATCTGTGTTGATTTAGTCTCTTGTCACTGACAGTTTGACAATTTAGTGCCAGGAGCCAAATATAGGAAAGAGCGGATTAACTGGCTGCCTATGAAGTACCTGGGGGTATGCTCAGACCTCTCACTGCTAGAAATGACAAAAAGTTTATTCCAGGATTCATGCTCAAGCTATGAATCACATAGAACTCAATTTCATCATTTCCAAAATGAGTAAATAAATGAATGTAAATAAGTGTAATACCATTTCATTTTTATCCTCTGTAATTTATGGCTCAATAAACTTTTGTACTTTTAATATATACGCTGGAGATCCCTGGATTTTCTGTATTTACAAGTTGGATGTAGTAGCCGTTAGCCAGCGGCACTCTATGCCTATTATACCATCTGGGGGAGTAATGGATATATATGTACCATGGACGGCTGAGCTATATTTTTATTACAATTCTTTAAATAAATGAACGTTCAGTGTAAGCAACTGAAATAGTGCATCTTTTCTGGCTCTTCCGTTTATGAATACATGTGCCTGCGTGCATACATTACTCTGTGAAATTTACATAATTGAAATGACAATAGGATACATTTTTGAATTTGCATGCTACATTCTAGCCATTGTATTCTACAGCGTTAGCCAAAAATTATGGAAATCCCCAAAATTTTCTTTAGTGATTTTTAGTTGGGTATTGATACAAATTTGGTTGACTAACCATTGTGAAAAAGTTATTTTCATTAATAAAAGATGAAAATACCAATTTAAAATCTGATATTCTGATATTTTATATGGTATTGACAAGGTTGTTGAGAAGGTAAATGAACCCTTTCAAATTACCTGAATTTTTTCATTGATTACTAATAAAATGTGATTTGATTGTTATCTAAGCAACAATTATTGGCAAATGTAATCTTACTAAGCCAATAACTCAAAAATAGTTGTACTGCTCATGTCTTTTTTCAACATCCACCATGCAGATTGAAGTGGTAACAAGAATCATTTGAAATTACTTGGATTTCTGCATTGACTATTAATAAAATGTGGTCTCAATGTAAGCTAAGTGACTATTACATATAGAGACAATCTAACAACACTATTAACACAAAAACAGTTGTATTATTCATGTCTTTTATCCAACATATTGACAAAACATCCATAGTACAGAGAGAAAAGTAAATCCTTTGAAATGACCTGTATTTCTGCATTAATAACTAATACACTGTGGGCTCATTGTTAGCTAGGTCCATATTAAAGACAAAGAAAACACAACACACTATTAGTAGTGCTTTATAAATGCAAAACAAAAAAAAACAAAGGGAATATAGCATTTTTTTTTTTTACATTTTTTGAAAACTTGATGTTTTTAGCATAGAATTTTGAGAAAAACTGTAAGTGCCCATCCACCAACAACAAGGTGACCTCAGTTCAGATGGAAGCCTACTCTGACATTTTGCCGTACCTGGTGTCTAGACGGTACATTCTGCTCAGATTTAAAACTGTGTGGGTGGACCGAGTGCACAACTAAAATGGAGACCAGCCACTCCCCCATGCAAACAATTCAAAAATAAAAAATAGGTCAGCACATCCAAAACAAGTTTAAAATTGTTTTTGATGTGCTGACCAATTTTTGATTTATGGACTATTATAGACAAAGACGATCTAACAAAGAACACAAAAACAGTTGTACTGTTCATGTTTTTTATCTGGCATATTGACAAATTTTTCACAGTACAGAGAGAAAAAGTTAGTGTACCCTTTGAAATGACCTGCATTTCTGCGTTAATTACTAATAAGATGTGGTCTCAGTGTTAGCTAGGTCACTTGTATAGACAAAGACAATTTAACTAAATCAAGAACACAAAAGTAGTTGTACTGTCCCAGTCTTTTATCAGTAACATTGACTTAACATCCATAGTGCAGAGCGGTAAAGTAAGTGAACCTGTCGGAATTATCTGCATTATTACTGATAAAATGTGACCTCATCGACTCTAAGTCACTATCAAAGACAAACACAACCTAATAAAACTAATAACACACAAACTGTTCATATTTTTTAATTAGTGCATGAAGTAAATATCCACAGTACACAGAGAAAAAGTAAAAGAACCTCTGTGATAACGACTTCTCTAATAGCTAATGAAAAAAGGTGTTTCAGTTAAGGAGATGAGATTGTATGTCTGCTTTGCCCCTTAAATAATGGCACACACACCCTGCTTACTGACAAATCTTCTTCTTAAAGAGGTAGTCTCACATCGTGTAATCCTCTTTGCGATCTGGCCATGAATGTGCATGAGGAGGGTGGCACTGCGAGCGGCCAGGAAACAGGATTTCATGAACTGGAACTACCCTTTAAGAGAGATTGGTTAATGGAAGTGATGAATCAATGCAAACAACTTTTAGGTGACCATTAGAAGATATGTTATAATGATGCATGTAGATGAAATAGACAAAATAATGCAAAAGATCTCAATGTACAACAATCCATGGTTAAACAAATCGTTTACTATGGAAAAATTCTGATTGTTGCTACTCTCCTAGGGAATGGGTGTCCTCTTAACATCAGTTCAAGAGTACAATGGGAAAATCTAAAAGAAGTGAGGAAGAACTCTAGAAAACTGCAATAGACCTACAAAAGACTAAGCAAACTACATAAAAAGTCTGTCCAATATTATACAAGAATGGAAGCCACTTTCTCCAAGAAAAACATTGCAGCCTGGACATGCTCACAGTGCTTCTGGGAAAATGTTCAATGGATAGATGAGACAATAGTAGAACTTTTTAGGACAAATTCTAATTTCTATGATTGGAGGAACACTGCATACCAATGTCAAAATTGTATCCTTAATATGAATCTGGGAGCATCATGGCTTAGGACTTCATTGCCGCCTCACAGCCTGGATAGCTTACACTATTTGAGGGAACAATGAATTTGAAGATGTATGAAAATATTTTCCAAGGGAATGTAAAGACAACAATTCAAGACCTCAAGGTGAGGAGATCTTGGGTAATGCAAAAAGATCCTGGCTAGTTAGACTTTTGGGATTTACCTATAGTCAATAGCAGGTTAATAGTGATTGTATATAAAGCAGGAAGGATACTCCCTGTCACCTCATACAGCTCCTCTGTGATGCAGAGTACTGGCTTGGTGTGTCACTGGCAGCAGGGTACTATGGCTTCCAGGTCTGCTATGTACAGGAGTCAATATTGTCCTTTCTGAGAGATAATGTCTAAATAGGTCTGCTTGTCAGTGTAATACTAGCAAACATAATGCATTGCAAAACAGAAGTATTATATAATATGTGATATCCAATTGAAATAAACAGTGCTAAGATTACCTTAAATGGTCATTATATACTGCGAAGTTTTAACAGCTATTTGACATTCTCCAATGTAAGAAGTTGAGGTGCAAACAAATGTATATATATATATTAGAAAGGAAGCCTGTCTATATCGGCCTGCAGTATATATATTTCTAGATCCGCACTGTCCAGACACTATTGTCAATGGCAACAACCCTTAAAAACTCCATCAAACTACACTTATCTTGTTTTCGGCTTCATTCACAGTGATAACATGTACCCTTGCCACCATGTAGAATACCTCTATTTAGAGCCCAAAATCTAAAGTGCTGTACAAGCTTTTATGATGATTCATGCTAAATATCTAGGTGCAGAAGATTGCATTAAGAGTACTCCAATCATCAAAACAGATATGAATACCTGAATAAATAGAACTGCGCTCTTTTGTGCATGTAAATTAAATAATTGGGATCAACCCAAAATATATGCTTTCGTGAGGAGGCAGATCTATCATATTTGCAACCTGTGCAGCTGTACAAAGGCAGTTAAAAGAAGGAAGCCCACTGTTACTTTAACATTAGCATCCTAATTAGAGATGGGCGAATCGATTCTAACGAAGTGGAAATTCGTTTTTTAGAATTTCAGGAAACTTCGGTTCGAGAACGAAGTCGACACTTTGGGGGTACTTCGGGTGAACGGTAGTGTGTTTTTGATTGATATAATGGTTGCGAGACATGGCCGTTACATGGGGCAAAAGCACCTATGGGAGGAAGGAAGGGCTAGCTGTGACATGTGCAGAGACCTGAAGCCATTCAGAGGGACGCGGCGGGATTCGTGCCGTCACCGCGACTATTTAAGACGAGCGCAGCCGCTGTGTGCTACCACTCCTCTCACTGTGACTGGTAGGGGAAGTTGTCTGCTGCGGGTGGATTGGCTTTCTGAAAGAACTGCTTTTTACACAGCGACTTTTTTGTGGCGGTGGTCTCAGCGTATCAGAGACTGTTCTCTGAACTGTTCTATTTCTGACTCTTTTGTGGTTATTGGATCTGCAAATCCAGTGTGCGTCACTGCAGTCTGCTATAGCCTTTTCAATATGCCAAGTGGGATCTAAAGCCTAGTTCTGTGTTGTATTTCCATTTGAAAGAACACGCGTTTTTTTTTACAACTGAATTACATCAACTTCATTTTTGGGCTGCTCGCAATTCTATTGGCAAATTTACATCCAGGGGGTTAATTAAGCGTTGTTTTGCTGGAGTGCTGACAAAATAAACTCCCGTTCTTTTTCAACGCAAAAATATTTAATTTTTTTTTTGGTAGAGCCTTAAATCACAGAATGCCAAGGTTAATTACATTTTTATCTCTTAGTCTGCTGTGGCGTAGATATACGACTATTGTAACACGCTACAAAGCTATAGTTTGTGCGTATGGCTCAATTTATTGCGCAATTTACATCTCAGGGGTTAATTAAGCGTTGTTTTGTGGTGTGCTGACAAAAGAATAACGTCTTTTTCCACGCCAAATATGTATTCATTTTTTTTTGGTAGAGGCCTTAATCTCATACCAAGCAAATAGGTTAATTTACATTTTTACTCTCTTGGTGTGGCGTAGAAAATTACGCCTCATTGTACACTGCTGACAAAGCTACTTGTTTGGTGGTGGCTCAATACTATGCGCAGTTTACATCCAAGGGGTTATATTAAGCGTTGTTTTGCTGTGTGTCTGACAAAGATAACCATATTTTGCAAATCGCTCAAATATATATTTTTTTTTTGGTCGCTAAATCACAAGCAAAGGTTATTTACAATTTTATCTCTTGTTGTGTGGCGTAGAATATACGCCATGTTGTAACCGTAGACAAAAAGTATAGTTTTGGTGGTCTCAATTCTTTTGCGCAAATTAAATCAAGGGGTTAATTAAGCGTTGTTTTGCTGGGTGTGCAGACAAAATTAAACCGTCTATTTCATAGCCAAATATATATTTTTCTTTTGGTAGCTGTTCCAAGCAACAGGGGTTGAATTACAATTTTATGCTTTGTTGTGTTGGCGTAGAAAATAACCATTGTAACACGTACAAAGCTAAATCAGTTTGTGGTGGCTCGAATTCTCATTGCGCAATTTACATCCAAGGGTTAATTAAGCAGTGTTTTGCTGGTGTGCTGACCATAATTTAAAACCAGTCTTTATCACAGCCACACAAATTATATATTTTTTTTTGGTTGCCTAATTCACAAGCAAAGTTTAATTTCAAGATTTTATCTCTTGTTGTGTGGCGTAGAAAAATACGCCATTGTAACCACGGTACAAAGCTACTAGTAGTGTGGTGGAGCTCAATGTCTATTGCGCTATTTAACATCCAGGGGTTGAATTGAAGTGTCGTTGTTTTGCTGTGTGCGGTGCAAAAGTAAACCGTCTTTTTAAACGCCAAATATATTAATTTGTTTTTTGGTAGCTAATCTACAAGCCAAGGTTTAATTACAATTATTCTTGTTGTGTAACTTGTGTGGTAGGAGCAAATACGCAATTGTAATACGCTACAAAGCTACTAGTTTGTGGTGGCTCAATTCTATTGCGCAATTTACATCCAGGGGTTAAATAAGAGTTGTTTTTGACTGCTGTGCTGACAAAAATTGTAAACCGTCTCTTTTTTCAAACGCAAACTAAATTATTTTTTTTGGAGCCTAATTTACAGAAGCAAGAAGTTAATTTCAACTTTAAGTTCTTTCTTGTTGTGTGGCGTAGAAATCTACACCAATTGTAAACAACCGCTAGCAATAGCTACTCAGTTTGTGGTGGCTTCATTTCGTATTTGCGCAGATTTACATCCAGGGTTAATTAAAGCGGTTGTTTTGTCTGCGCTGTGTCTGATCAGAAAAAATGTAAACCCGTCTTTTCCTTCAAACCCTCGAAATTATACATTTTTCTTCGGAATGCATAATTCACCAAGCGAGGTTAAATTAAGCGTGTTTGTGCTTTTTACATTTATGTAAAACACACAGTGCTGTGTAGACGTCAATACAGTAAATTTTTGCCTGGCATTTGTGGAGCGCTTAATTTATATCAAGGGTTTCACCCAAGGCTTGTTACTGGTTCTTTGCGAGTCAAAAAACGGGTGTTGTATAGATGTATCATATACAGATAGCTTCATTAAATAAACAGTGTCTGTACATTTCTTAGATACAAAAAACAGTTTATGTCAGATCAGAGAGTGGCAGGCTCTGCAATGCGAGTGGCAGTGCACAGAACAATTTCTGAAAAACGGCGACCAGGTCGCAGCACAGCAGGGCTGGACGTCGGGCAGGGGTCACTCGGGTATGGAGGGCCACAACTGCCGCTCGTTTCATCTAGCTCGGGCCGTTGGTGTTGTTCGCAAACCAACAGGTCTTGTTGTGGTTAATAGGTCATCCTCTTCTCCTCCCTGATGCCCATTAGACCCAACCCCAGCCCAGAGTTCGGTGGGAAGCCTTCGAATAACAATTTTGTTGGCATGGCGAGGGCAGCGGCGTCAGCGGCCCTACATGTCCTCAGGCCGCCTTGTCCTTCCAGTTCCCTCAGCAAGGGTAATATACTAATGTTGTCTGGGTCTCAGAGCCACCTAAATTTATAGCGCGGATGAACATTTGGGATGGGCAGGTCAGGCAGCTGCTTGAAGCGAAGAAATGGGGCAATATCAGCAGCTTCTTGCAGTAGGCTGGCAATGTGATAGCTGTGGAGAGTGGATGGGAGGTCATGTGCGTGTCGAGGTCAGGCCTCGGTTCGCTTCCAAGGATGGGTGATGGGACATAGATGAATCGATGAATCACAAATAGATGATGATGTAGCCGATCGCATTGGTGGAGCCGATGTTGTGAAGCAAGGGCGATCATCATCGTAGGCGATAGGAGGGCGTCGCTTGCGAGTCGCAGGCAGCGTGCGCAGCCAGGAACGTGGTTGTGTGGCGATGAGTCAGCATGCGGCTAGCAGCAGTGTGGAGGTGGGAGCAAGCGGCCACGGTGGTAGAAAAATCGTCTATCGAGGTACCAAGAGCAGTAGCTGGGCACAGGGGCTCCGCGATGTGGCTAGCGGCGGGCGGAGTAGTCAACTTCAGTGAGGGAGACGTTGAGCGGTAAAATGCGTCGGCTGGTCTTATGTGGCGTTCTTTGTAAGGACTCAGGAGGATCCGATATGGGTATAGGCTAGAGATCTGCGTGGCAGAGAAGTGATAATGCTTTGGGGACTAGGGAGCAATCGTTGGCACAACGGTCCCTGCGGTCAACCATGCAGCGTCAGACCATCGAGTGGCCTGGGAGAAAGGGGCTCCAGATGCATGGTGGTCTATACTGCCGCTGCGCTTGTGCCTGTAGCTGCGCCTGTGGAACGCATGCATTTCCTGCCAGTCAGAAGGGCATTTTCCACTCACCCTCTGCATGTAGGCAACGACGGTTTCTCTTTGGACTATCCTCTTCCCAGAGTCCAGACTGCTCGCTGCTCCTCGCTACTCATGGCAGGCAGCTTGTCGTTCACGAGAGGCGATTGTAAAGAGGACAAATCAGGTATGCGTCAAACATCTAAAGGTGCGCAGCAGCTGATCCGTGCTCGTGCCATAGTTGTTGGTACTGCAGTCAAATCCCTTTCCAAATGGTGGACATCATCTGCTCACCATTTTCAGGATGAGAAAACTATAGGGCTTGTTTTGCCTCGAAAGACTCGGAGAGTTGGAGAGTTACCAAATATTCCGAATTTGGCCCGGGCTAATTAAAAAATAAATATTTTTTTTTTTTTTTTTTGCTTTCTTTATTTATACAAAGAAAACACAAGAGGCGAGGTGCCAGCACGATTCATAGAATATGTAGCAAACCAGAAAGTGGGGTCAGTCTTGAGCCTTTACTCGGTTTGTTTCCAAAAGGTACTGCCAGTTCCTGCGAGGAGTCTGGAGCTGTATAGACTTCGGTCAGGGCCAGTTACATTGTCCTTTACGGTCCTCACTGGTGTGAATGTGTACTTCCTGCCAGGCACACCAAGTGAACTTGGACAGGAGACGCCGCTTTCTTCCTCACACGTTGTCAATAGTAAACTGGGGCTGTTGGGCTACCCTTTGCGGTAGGGGGCCCTTGCACTGGGTATGTTCCCTACGCGCCTCCTTTCCTCCTCCTCCACCACTTCCATATCAAGCCTCCTCTCAAGATACTGCTCCATCAATACCATATGTGTAGGTGCACAGGCGGCTTTTCACGCTAGTTGTCTACACCTAGCTATGGCGCTCGTGGTGCGATACAGAATCAAATAAAATAATAAAATTCTCAATGTTAAAACAAAGATGGCTGGGGTTGTGTTTTTTACGACGCCCAACACAGTGAGTGGGGGGAAGGGGGGGGTGGGTGGTGGGGGAGGATTAAACTACTTTGCACTTTTTTTGTCTCCGCCGTGGGGGGAGCTTGATTCCATGGCCTGGGGGCAATGGGAGACAAGATTATAAGAAGAGGATAATTAAAAATTTCGATGTGTGGCTTTTCTCTGCGCCAAGCAAATGGATCCATGGGATGTCGGACAATGGGAGAACATGGGGGTTCCCGCGCTGCCACGAGGTAGGGACGGTCATCGCGCCTGCATGGCGCGTGTTCAATCTGGGTTGTGAAAAGAGGTTGTCCTGGAAGTCTTCCACGAATCTTCAGACATTCTGAAAATGGCCAGGAAATGTTGCATGCACTTTATCGCCTACGTACAAAGCAGGATAGGAAACACTCCTCGGAGTTTGCAGCGTGCAGACGGACCTCTGCCAAACACGTTTGATATGCGATGTTTTCCATCCCGCTGGAATTCGCTCCATGCCTGCACAAGTTGGACCGACTCTGTATGAACAGCGATAAAAGGCCATTAGACGATTTTTTGATGAATCCAGGCAGACAGAAGTACTTCCCCAGTGTACATTGATGTCAGCTCAGTGGCAGTTCATGCGTGACAGCTGGCCGCTTTGTAGCAGCTCATTCGAGGGAAGGACACGTTATTTGTCAGTCGCCAGGACTACGGGATGATAATCGTCTTTCCACTGCTTCATTGTCCTGGAGAACAGATGCTGAAAAATCTGTCTATGGGCAGGGGACTGAGTATGTGGCGTACTACACTCGCGTGGCCATATGAGTCCGCGGGGGGAGACCTGAAATGGAGGCGGAGCGAGGATTGGAGGACCCATTGAGAGGAAGCATGTCTGTGAATGATGATTGGATTTTTTTTTATACCCAGTGACACGATGAGACGAGCAGGAGCCCGGATGGAGGTGGATGGAGATGAGGAAGCGAGGCTTAGTGACTCCCATTGCACCGTCCCTGGTAGTAGATACAGTGGAAATGGAGGCAGGGAGCCCTCGGAGTCACTTGTGTCAGATCTGCTCCCGCAGCAGTGCGTATTTGCTGGCTATGTGGAGCGAAATGTAGTCAGGCATCGCCGAGGGGATGATTCGTGCTCTCCACCCTATTGGACCCTCGGCTTACGGGTCAATACTGGGCGAGTCTTTTTCCAGCTATTGAGAGGAAGACAAACTCAAATTACTATAGGGAAATCCTCCGTATCAGTTGGCCGCTGCCTATGTGCGGCATCGTCCCCTGCCTTGACTAGGCTTTGACGGGTGGGTTCCTCAGCGCTCACTGTTACTACTGCCGCTGGACTTGCGTGGGGGAAGGTGTGGGGGGTAGGAGCAGTACCTGCTCCATCAGCAGTAACCTAAGTCTGGAGTCACTATTGAGCAGCTTCCTTCAATCGCCTACGTGTGGCGGGCAGTCACTCAGGCAGCAGCAGCAGCAGGAGCAGAGTGGAGCATTTCCCTGAAGAAAGGTTGGCGTGATGATGCTGTGGCTACTTGCGGATCAGCACTATGGCGAACCCCAGTTAGAGATCCGCTGGACTTACTGGTGCAGCCAAATGATTGTAGTGGCCGCAACAGACTGCCGAGTTTGCAGAGTGGAGATGCTGTATCTGCCCGGGGCCTGTAGTGTGGCTTAGAGGGGTGTTCAGTGTGCGGGTTTAGGGGGTCCATCGTTACCCCATGGACAGAACCGCTTGTCACGGGAAACATGATTGATTACGCAACACGACCTTTGTAAGGATGGAACTCAGGCGTGGAAATCGGCCAGGAGTTTCCACACACAATGCCTTAGCGTCAGTCTGGGCGTTCAAAAACTGACCTGATCAGCACTACGTATTCCTGATGCGCCACCCGCTGATCGCCACGCACATCTGCTGATACGTTTTCATTGCCTACCACCGTCTTTACAAGGGACTGGTATTGGCACCCACCTCAAAACTCTGTCAGTGTGCCGCTCTATAGTGTCATGCTGCTCGCTGCGGTTGCTCTGCTTGCATGTGACATCACACTGTTGTCATTGTGCCACTACTGCGGCTGGGTACTGTTTTGCCAACTCAAGATGGTCATTGTGCCATCTCTGACCTCATCGCTGTTGATCCTGTCATCACTCTCCATCTATGTCATTGTGCCACTGCCTGGACCTATGCTGCTGCCGCGCGTGACTCTCCTGCTCTCTGTCATTGTGACTCCGCGCTCTGTGGCTAATGACTATTTTAGCCACCTTGCAGAATGTATTGTGCCACTCTATGACTCCTGCTGCGCACGTGAGACTCCTGTCGTCCTCCACACTGGGTCATTGTGCGGCACTGGTCTGCCCCTCATGCTGCGGCGTGGCTGCTGCCGGGCATCCCACACTGTGGCTACTCCTGTTTTTGCCATCTCAGAATTTGTCATTGTGGCCACTGTTCTGACCTCATGCTGCTGATGTGGGCTGCTGCCGTGCCCACCACACTGTGTCATTGTGCCACTAGTGTGTGACTACTTATGCATGCTGCTGTTGCTCCTGCGTGCCCTCCAAACTGTGTCTATGTACCACTCTTTGGCTTCTCCTTTTTGCCAGCTCCACAGGAATTTGGTATTGGTGCCACTGCCTTGACCTCAGTGCTGCTGCCGCACGTGTCCTCCACCACTGTGTCATTGTGCCGACTCTGCGTCTGGTACTGTTTTGACATTCAGAATGTCATTGTGCATCGTCTGACTCTCATTGCTGCTGGTGGCTGCCGCGTCACCTCCCACACTCTGTCACTAAGGTTGCCACTGAGCTTTCAGTTGTTTTTTTTCCAGCTTTTGCTGCAATGGACTTGATCAGGCTCACGTTCGTCTGTCATGTTTTTGGTCAGTTTTGCTCTCCCAATAAGTGCCCAGGGCATTTTCTGTGAAGCTTTGAGATTCTAAGGAGCGGCGGAAGTCATGCAGTGTCATACTCTAAAACACAACATTGTTGAAGACCAACCAAGCTCCGCTCTGCACTATTTTAGCATGGCACAGTTTTAGGCGCACCCTTGCAAGCTCGCTGGGGTAGCCTGAAATAATGCTGTTTTTGTAACGTGATTCGTTGCCGAAGTAAGTAGATTCGGACCTCGAATAACGGAATTTTGCGGAAAATCGTGGCGGAGTGATCCGAAACTCGAGATTTTTGAGAAATTCGGCCATCTCTAATCCTAATGTCTGGCAGATTGTAAGACAATGAATAATTTCATTACTTATGCTACTTGGGGAATATTACAGAGAATTAAGGGGGTGCTTAAAATAAGCTATTGGAGAATAAGAAGCTAATATAGTACACCTAGTGCTATTAAATTGGGGTGTTTCCAGTTTCGTGTATAAAGTCATCTACATAAAAATCAGGAATCACTTGTCCATGGGCAGTTGATTTATTTTAGATGCAGTGAAGTTATAAATTACATGCCCAACCTATGTTATCCATGTCTCTTGAAAATGCATATATTCTCTTCCCATGACTGCTGAATGAGTAAAGTCCCTGCTATGAAAGCACTCAAAGCCTTTCACAGCATGTGGCTTTACAGACAAAGAGAGATAGAAAAACACTCTGCAACCTCCCTTTTGAACTTGCCTTTATGTCTTTTGTAAGAATCTTCTTCAACTTTTTGTGTAAGAACTACATTTTCTGAGTACTTGACGGTTTAAAGGAAGGACTAGAAAATGCTTCTGGCAAGGTGGAGGAAGGTGAATATATATGTTACAGGTGTGGACCCTCTAAGCTAAAAACTTTGGAGAGGACCTACATGCTTCTTCATCCTAAAGGGGGTGCGTCCAGTTTGTTTTTGACTAAACTATGAGCGCCATCTATGAATTTGCTATGCATCACTGTGAAAACTTGGTGATGCTGGACATCAACCAGTTCTAAATAATATAGAGGCAGCGTAGTATATAATAGGACGAGTATGCAATGAATAGTGTTGAATTGGCCAACCTTTGATTGCATTTTTACATTCAAATCTTTGGCAAATTAATATCTAGCTGTTGCACACGCTTTGCACCAAGAGTTTGGCCTTACATCTGCAGAACCAGCAATATATAGCAAAAAAATGGTGAAGGCAAATTCATAGATGTTGCCCTTAAAGTCTAAGGAAAGGAGTCTTAACAGAGCCTGTAAGCAGGTAATAGCAGACTAACCAAGCCTCGAATTGATTGGAAATTATGTGTGTATATTTATTAGAGAAGTGGAACCTCTAAGCTCCACTCAGTTTGATGCTAGCTAAGCTTAAAGTCTTAGAGAACGTCAATTTTTAATTCTTTAAGTGGTTTCCAATTTTTTTTTCTTCTTTTATTTTAATATATGTGATTTGAATGGTATGAGATGCATAAAAGAATAAGAAAGGAAATACTACTTAAATTGTCCGCTCTGTCATTGTCCATCCCTCGGCTGTAGCAGGTGGCATCTCCTGTTCTTCTGTTTACATCTGGCTCTGAGGTTGGCTTATGACTACTACAGTCAGTCAATGGCTGCAACAGTCACGTGCTATTGCCTTGACATCAGTGCTCAGAAGTGAGCAGCTCAGCAGCAGTAAAATAAAAATGCTAGTCCATCCCCTTGTCATCTCCCACTTAGGTTACGGAAATTTCCTTTTCTGCAGTCTCCCATCTAGTACTCTTGCTCCCCTCCAAACCATCCTCAACTCTGCTGCATGTCTTATCCACCTCTCACCTCACTACTCCTCTGCCTCTCCCCTCTGCCAATCCCTTCACTGCCTACTCATTACCCAGTGACTTCAGTTTAAACTACAAACCGTGACCTACAAGGCTCTCCATAATCTGCTGCTCCATCCATCTCTGCCTTAATCTCCATATACTTCCACTCACACAATCTCTGCTCCTCACAGGACCTTCTTCTCTAATTTCCTCATGTCAGCTCCTCACATAACCATCTACAAGACTTCTCCCATGCTTCCCCCCATACTCTGGACCTTACTGTCCCAACACATCAGACTCTCTTCCACTTTCACTAGCCTCAAAATCAACCTGAAAACCCATCTCTTCAGGATAGCCTATAACCAACAATATCCTCGCTGTCACTATTCCACCCCACAAACATGTCTGCCCCACCCCTTCTGTCTTTTTTCTCCTTCCTTGTAGATTTTAAGCCTTTGGCGGCAGGGTCCTCTCTCCCTCTGTACCAGTTGCTATCATTTATTACCACCATTATACTTGCTTGACTTATGTTATGTATGTAACTCCCCTAGAATGTTCAGCACCCTGGGATTAATGACACTTTAAAAGCATAATAATAGATATGACACATGGCCACTGAAGCCACTGTGTAGCTGCAGTGGCTACAAGCCAACCACAGTCTAATGTAAATAGGAGAACTGGGGCCATCACAGACAGATGTAGCACTGAAATACCACTGAGTGTCAAGGTGGGTATGTTTTTATTTTATTGCTGCAGCATTTCCTTGTCATTTTGTAAGAACAAACAAACTGGACATCTCGTTAAAGACTGGTTTCAGACTTAAATTTTTGCTATGTTGCAGGTATCCATTGAGGAATCATGGAAAAGGTACCTCAATGAACACTTAGGCACAGCCAGACTATAGACATTAATAAAAGAACATAATCATATGGACTAGAGGCCACATGTATGATAATTGTCGAGACCTAAGACTTTCTTTGTTGCCCATACTAACCAGTTAGAGCTCCCCTTTCATTTTTTTCAGAGCACTATATGTAATGAAAGGGGGGCTCTGATTGCTTGCTTTGGGCAACAAAGAAAGTCTTAGATCTAGA
Organism: Phyllomedusa bahiana; assembly: GCA_025379985.1. Classification (NCBI taxonomy): domain Eukaryota; kingdom Metazoa; phylum Chordata; class Amphibia; order Anura; family Hylidae; genus Phyllomedusa; species Phyllomedusa bahiana. Next base: position 72,827 of record JAODAL010010049.1, read on the forward strand.
CAGTTTTCATACATGTCCCCCTATGTGTGCTCTATTTCCTGGTTGTATATGCTTTTCCTGTGGAAGAAAATAAAAAATTTAATCCATAGGACTATATTCTCTATCAGTTGCTATGTGGTCATGGCAGCTACATCCCTATATTTGTCAGGGTCTCTTTTTTCTCAATATCCCCACAGATATAACCATAACCCTCATAAAGTTTTCTGACTTTTCCCAGTCAGTTGTGATTATCAAAATTATCATTGATTGGCTGTCAATGTGCTGTAGAGAACCTGTAGTGAAGTCATAAACAAGGCCATCAAAATAATCGTTATTAGGATTAGTGTTGATTGAACCGTTCGAAAAAAGTAAAATTCGAGTTGAACATCTCGATTTTCTCGAATTCGAACCGAACATTTTACTGTTCGTTCGAGTAAATGTTTGAGTTTGCCATGGCATTCGACACACCATTTTCATAGTTTACAGCACTTTTCTGCACTTTTGACACCCATCCAATCAGTGCAGAGCACAGAAATGTCACATGACCATGTTATATATTTTTCACTGAATTTTATTCTGAACGCCATTTTCAGCTCACTCACTGTACTATATTTGAAATAGTGATTGGTTGGTGAAAATTATACTGAGTGGAGAAAAGTTAATTTTTGGCAGTTTTGGGGGTTTTGGGGTACCGTGTGTTATTGTCATACAGATATATATCCAGGAAATAGAGTTCTCTCTGTTGTTAAATCTTACTCAATGCCAAAAAGTGTAATTTTGCCAGATTTTAAGTCCACATAACGCTGAAATATACCAGTGCATTATTGTGATCCACATATATATATACACTTCTCTCTTTTTTATTACATATACCTTGGACCACGCGCAGAGCTATAATATTTAGATTTTGTACACGGTGAGAACTGTGAGAACTAGAAGTGGTAAGCGAGCAAGGAAGGGCGTAGGAAGTGGAGATAGAGGTACGAGACAAGGAACTACTTCTAGTGCTCTGGATAACACGCAAGCAAGCAAATTGTCATTCGCAGGACCGTCATGCCTGTCATCGCTTGCTCAGTTCCCTGTGCATCTCAATACTGAACAGCGTCGCCAATCTGTTCTTCAGTGGTTAACAGACCCTACATCCAGCGGTTTACCTCCTCTTCCTCTCAGTCAACAACTGTCATCATCATCACCATCAGTCCAACCTGAAGCAAACATGGGCCGAATGTCGCAACCCAATATACAGACCACTTCAAATAATCCATATTCTGAAGAGCTCTTTGATGACACAATGCAGTTGAGGTCAAAAGGCATTTCAAAAGATCAAGAGGCCAAAGAGGATGATATCGTCTGCTCTGACGCCTAATCGCTGATGCCTTCAGAGGAGGAGAAGGAAGCTGGTCCGACGGCAGAAATACCGAGCGGTCAGCAATGCCTCGCAGTGCCTCTGGCTTCCAGCCCGCAGTTTGAGAATGTAGACTGTGAGGAAGAAGAAGTCACCTGTGAAGATGATAACATTGTAGATCCAATGTGGTCTTTTGAGCAGCAGCTGGTGAGCACATTATCAGTGGAGGAGGAGGATGATGGGGCAATGTCTGTGCAGGTCCGGCCTCAGAAAGGGAGAGGCGCTCACACAAGTCCGCTGACATTACTCCGCCAGCTGTGGTCAGACGTGGCAGTGGGAACACCGCTACTAGGTTTTAACAATCGAAGAGGTCCAGGATCTGTGAAGCCTAGACCTTTTTCAATCAAGACTCAGATTCACCGACTGACGTCATATGTATGTTGAGGATGTTTGGCCACCATCGGCGATAGTCGACCATCATCGAAAATTATTCAATGGTCATGCGATTATGATCGATGACCCTTAACATTATGGGAGAGCAACAAAACTTCATTCTTACACCAAAAGGGCTGGAGAAGTGGATTAACATCCAAACGTCAAAAGGATACTGCTACATCTTAGGCAACCACTTTGGTTATAAAAGCCACGAAAAAAAATCACGACCATTCACTTCCCCCTCTTGCACCCAGCATGAGCCTTAAACCTGCATGACCCTACCACAAAATTTAAAAAAATGCCAAAGGCATATGATTTAACACATTTTTCTTAAAAGGACTTTAATATCCCCCTTTCCCGGAACGTAGCTGAGCCCCCAAAACCCGCATGACCCCCCGATTTTAAAAAATCCGGGAAAAAGGAGTCTTTCAACACCATTTAGTTTCACTGGACATTTGATTACCGTCCCCCGGGGCCCCAACATGGCCCCCAAAACCCGCATGACCCCAATTAAAAAGGCCGGGGGGGTTTTTTTTAACCACCTTTTAGTTCACGGACATTGAATAACCCGTCCGGGGCCCCAAACATGAGCCCCCCAAAACCCGCATGACCCCCCGATTAAAAAGTGCCGGAAAAAAAGGGTCTTTCAACCCCATTTAGTTTAACGGGGCTTGCTAACCTTTTTTGTCCCCAGATGACCATTAAACCCGTCTGACAACAGATTAAAAAGTGCAAGAAAAAGGGTCTTTTAAACCCCCATTTTAGTTGAAACGGGCATTAACTATACCTGTCCTGGACCGGTCATTATGACATTAAACGTTTTTTTTAGCCTGTCTGACCCACAAATTAAAAAAGTGCCGGAAAACGGGTCCTTTTAACCACCATTTTAGTTGAACTGGACATTGACTATACCTGTCCTGGGCCACAGCATTGAGCCGCCAAACCTGCATGACCCAATAAAAAGTGCCGGAAAATAGGATTCTTACAAACCACCATTTTAGTTGAACTTGACAAGATATAAACCTGTTGCTGTACCACAGTATGACCATTAAACCTGTCTTACCCACAGTTTAAAAGTGCAAGAAAAAGGAGTCCTTTCAACCACCATTTTAGTTTGAACAGACATTAACTATACCGTCCTGGACCGCCGTAAGCCCATTAAACCTGTCTGACCCCCTAATAAAAAGTGCCGGGGAAAAGGAATCATTGATCCACCATTTTAGTTTTCACTGGATCATGGACATAAACCTTTCCTGTGTGCCACAGCATTGAGCCCCAAACCTGCATGACATCATATTACAAAAGAGCCGAAAAAGGAGTCTTTCAACCACCATTTTAGTTTCACTGGACGATATATGGTTCCCTTGTCCTGGGAGCCGCGTTGCCCCTCCAATGAGAGGGGGGGCCGGAAAAACCAATTGACCTTCTCATGAAATACTGGTGTTAACGCTCCTGTTCCACCCAGGTGCCTTTTTTTGTGTTTTTTTCTTTTTCATGGCATCTTTTCTCATTTTATCAACGTGCTGGAGGAATTGTCTCTGTACTTTTTCTCTCTCTGTGCTCCAAACTCACATGATCCTCTGAATAACCTACATCTGTCAAGTTTTCCTGTACCTCAACTTGTATCAATCTGTAGTAATTTTTTTACCAGCTATTTTGTACATGCAAGTTTTTTAGTATTTAATTCTAGAAAACACATATTTAAAATAGGATGGAATCCTCACCATTCTTTGTTTCTCTTTTTTTTAATTGTATTAAAATGGTTTGTTCTCAATACAGGATGGGATAGCTATGTAAGGTTCTTGTCAAAGAACAAGTCTTATTTGCATATGTTGTCCATTAACATGGACCTACCTATTCCTGTTTCCTGACACACCATCACCCTCTGAGCAATCATGACAATTGTGAAGACAAATGCTGTTATAAATAAAAACAATTTTTTTTTATAAAATAGGACCTGTAGTATAGCTGCATGGTCACACAAAATGGCCCCCAAAAATTCAAAGGCATGACCCTTGAGCCACTTTGGTCAATTGTGAAGAACAAATGTCTGTTAGAAACAACATTTTTTTTAAAAGGACCTGTAAATTGCTGCATTTTAAAGTAAGCATGACCCAAAAAATTAAAAAAAATGACATCTCAGCCCACTGTTTAAAAATTGTTGAGGGAGAAATGCCACTAAGAAGCCACATTTCCTGTTCCAAAGACCACGATTATTGCTGTATCTCGAATCAACATTGACACCAAAAAATTATAAATATGACTTCTCGCAGCCCACCTTTAAAAATTGAGAGGTAGAAATGCCACTTAAATAGCCACATTTTCTGTTCCAAAGGACACATGATAAATGCTATATCTCAAAGCAACATGACTCCAATAAAATTAAGAAATATGACTTCACAAAAAAAGCCACTATATAAAAATTGTGAGGGAGAAATGCCACTTAAAAGGCCACATATTCTATTTTCAAAGGACATAATATAGCTGTATCTCACAGCAACATGACCTCAAAACCAATTACAAAGCGAATACTTCTAAAGATAAAGTGGAGTAAATGCCAAAACGAAGTTGTCCAATGAAACCTTGCTGGACTTTTACAGTCTCCCTCACAGCAAAACCAGCAAAAAGAACTGTGGGAAAAGAAATAAAAATTGTAGATAAGTAAATGATCATTTAAAAAAAAAAAGTTTTAATAAGGACAATTTCTGTTTGAAGAGGAATGTATGAAGTAGACCGCAACTAATCGTGACCTCGGCAAATGGGGCCTACAACATCATCAGAGATCCCATTGCCTGAATCATCTTGATGAAAGTCCAAACGAGTCCACATTAGTCTGTGGAAAGCAGATGCGTTTTTGTGTAATGACTCCCTCCAGCTGTGCTGAAGGTCCGCTCAATATGAACTCTGGCTGCTGGGCAGGACAAGCACCTTTAAGGCGTGACGACCATGCTCGGGCCATTCTCCTTTTGGATACCCAGAAGTCTATTGGGTCCGTAGCACATACAAAACATCGTTTTTGAGACGCAGATAGTCGTGCACCATGATCCTTGAAGCTGATCTCTGAGTGTTGGATGTGTGCCCAGCATTGCAATTCGATTGGTGAGGTGGTAAATAAGATTGCCAGAGTTCACCCATTGAGGCTTCTTCCACCTTGCCTGCTAGCTGAGCTGCCTCGCTACGCTTACCTGGCACTCTACTGCTGTCACGTCGCTGATGTTGTTTCCAACCGAGTAATTTGGTGAAGTGAAGCAGACCGCAACAGAATGTCTCCAGTTGAATCAAATCAGCAAGACCTCCATTTCCTGTCATTTTTACTCCTCTATTTGGGTGGGTGGAAGGGAAGTTGCTGAGTTTTGTTTTGAACGTGGATCCGAGGAGGGTGGCCACCCAGTAACTTTTTGTTTTTTTCATTTTGCGATGGCCTTAAATTGAGGATCAAGTTGGAGGGAATGGAGCATCCAATCACTCTAGTGAGAGATGGAGCCTTATTATCCATGCTCTGGGTCGAGGGCACAGGCAAACTGATCTTCCTCATCTTCCTCCTCCGCCTCAAATTCGCGCCAACCTCTTTCCAAGGCAGGGACGTCGGTAAAGTCGGGTGTCTAGGCATACCCCCTCCTCCCTCCTCCTCCTCCGCTCCTCCGCACAGCTTCAACACAGCCTTTGACTTTCCTGAGAATGATTGACCCAGAGAGCTGATGTGGCAACCTGCACTAGCGTCTGGACCCGAACCACTGCCTAAGAGAAGACCTGATGAAATTGTTAAACTTGTCGGCGCCTTGTGATTTTTACGGAGAGAAAGGCTTCCGGTTTTCCGCATCTGTTTCCGCCTCCTCTTTCCGACGCCGGCGGGACCGTGTTGTTCAGAGTGTCCACGATCGTTCCAGAACTCAGATCACCACAATGGCTCATGCTGACAAGGCATTGTCCCCACTGAACCGCATTATGGGTGGCTTCTCAAACTTGGCAATGGATGGTTGCCGAGCTCTTCACCTGCCTCCACTCTCGGTGCTCAACACCCTGATTTCCGCACCGCTGCTTGTCAGGGCCATGTTTCACTTCGTACTGCGTATTGGCAATGCGCTGCTGCCACAATCGCTGTAGCATGTGGAGGGTAATTCCAGCTTTTAGCCACTACCAACAATGAGACTGGTTTGACGGGGAGGGCCGAGCGACGCTGCAACGCAGCCAGGCGGGTACGAAGCAGGTGCGAACGGCGGAAGTGCGAACTTTAGACTCGAGCTATCCCAGCAGTCAGTCCCAGACCCGAATAGCTCTTTGAAAATTTCTGAGACAAGGTTCATGACAGTGCCAGGCCAGGGATGTGTCTCCAGCCTACCGATCTTAAGGGCGGCCAGCAGATTCGCCCATTATCGCACGACCACCTTGCCTGGCACAAGGTTCTTGTCACAAAGGGAGAGGAGGGGACCGAAGGCCCATCGCTCCGGTCTCGTTGCGGAGAGCAGTCCACAGCTCCTGACCTGTGGTGTGGACGGTCCCCTCCAAGACAGTTAATTTCAACACGGCTTGGTTTCTCTGGGCACGTGATGCCACAGAGGACCTTTGTAAAAACCCTGCACCATCCCTGCGTTTTGAAGAGCATGCGCCGAGCCTTGATAGCCCCGTCGACCCCCCAGAGACATCCACCCAGCTCACCCAGTGGAGCTGTCCACAGAGATATAGCGTCCTTGGCCGTGCTTACTAATTGCATGTGTCGGGTGGTCAGGATTGACTTTTCCGCCACAGATGCAAGACAACCGCTCTTGAAATTTAGATTACCAGGGCAGGGGACGCTATATCCTGGCAAAGAAAATGCCTGCCTCGGCATCTGGTGATAGGGCAGGCAAGGGCCAATGACGTGGAGGGAAACCCATCAGTGTCCCACCAGACGGAAAGGCAACATTTCCAAGGCCAAAATCCTGGCAATGCCCGACATTGCAGGCTTTTGGCTTAGGGATTGTTTTTGGTTAAAGTGTTATCTTCTGTCTCCAAACCTGGAAGACAGAAGGCTTGGCGTGCTAGACTGCCCGCTGACGGTGTGCAGGTCATCAAACTGGCGGGAGGAAGAAAGGGGTAGGTTGGGTCTCTGGTGTGCTTGAGGTACTCGGCGACGGCGGAGGATGAAGTGGAGGCTGATCCCTGATCATGACTCGAGAGACATGGGCAAGCTTGAGGAACGCTTGTTGGTGGCGGAGTGATGAGGAGAGGTGGATACAGAGGTTGTTACAGTGGTTGGAGGCGCCGGCGTCGGTCTGGCCTTTTTTTTGGCCAAGTTTTGCCCTCCATTTCAACCATGCTTTCGCTGTCATTTTACTTAGACCATTTGGTGGTGGTTAACCACCTACGTTCTTGCCTCTGCTTATGCGTTTGACGGCAAAGGCGGCAAATTGACATCGCTGTGGATGAGATCAGAGGCCTTGCTCAAAGAAGGCCAAGCTTGAGAGTCCAGGACCTTTTTGACGGCGATTAAGCGAGGAGCAGAGTTATGGCGCTGCCCATGGCTGGCGGAATCATATCATCGGAACTATCTTCCACCGCCCTCTCCATTTTTGAGACGTAACCATACTGACACTACCCAATCGTCTTCCTCCTCGTCCCGTGATGAAGCGCTCGCAAGCAAATTCCCTGCTGAAAAGACCATGTTGGATCTGCAATGTCGTCATCATCATCATCAACACAGTTGACTTTCGTCCAGACATTCTGCATCCAGGAGCTGCGGGCACCAAGCAAGAGGGACTGCAAGGCGTTCCGGACCGCCCGGGATTTTGCTGATTTGACCGGCATCCTTCTCCTCCTCTGATGGCATCATACTGTGGCGCAGAGCAGAGAAAATCATCCTCTATGGCCTCTGTGATCTTTTAACATTCCTTCTGACCCCCAACCCGCATTTTGTCATCAAAGAGGTCTCATAAAAATTGATTATCCACATTGTTGGTACACGGAGTTGACATTTGGGCTGCTTCATGTTGGATGGAGTGCTGATGATGGCTGATTACACATTTGTGCCGATACTGGAGGACAGGATATAAGACTGCTGGAATGCAGTTTGCATTATACCACTGAAGGACAGATTTGGTGACGCTGTTCCGTTACTGAGATTCACAGGCCCTGATCCCAGCGATGACAGTGCCAGATCGGTTCTGGGCAACAAACGATCCGCTGTGCCTGCGTGACTTTGACGCCGAGCACAGACAAGAGCAACTTTCCCACAACTGTACATCTACCTCCAAGTCCTATCCCCCCCCTCTTTTGCATCGCTAATACTCCTACCCACTGAATTTCGCTCCATGGTATCAGAAATTAAAAACATTTAACTCACCTAACAATGTCCTCGAAAATGCACCTACAACAAACAAGCCCCTCATGCACCCACCCCGCACATACCACCCCACTCCAACCCAACCCCCCCACCCAAGTCATTTCAACCCCAAAACCACAGCCCCATACTCACAAACAACAATCTGAACATGTCCATGACCAACCTATCAACCCACCCTCATACAGCCAATCACCTTCATTACCCCCCAAGCGATAAAATTGTCACCAAACACAACCCCTAGAATAGCCACCCCCCAAGTCAGTACAACACAAAAACCCTCCACGAACGCACAAATCCCCACCGCAAACCATACCACCCCTATTTCCACGCTCCCCCACCATACATCCCCATACACCGTCAAAACCCCTTGCGACAAGAAAAGTCGCCCAACACCAACCCCAGAGTAAATCAGCACCCCCCAATCATTAACAACCCCAAGACTACCCGTATCCACCATCCCCCCACTCATACCAGCCCCACCTTAGTCCCACCCCCCGTCAGAATACCATAAGAACGTTAGATTAAATAAAATGTAAATTGAAGTAAGTGGGCACCTAAGACAAAACACCAGTGGAATCCCACCCCCCCAAAGCAGGCCATACACTAAAACACCCACACCAGTCATAATGTATGGTGCACTCACCACAAAACAGTACATGCAAAAGAGCACAAACAACTCTACCAACACAGGAAAATAATATCGGAAAACAAAGAAAAGGAAATATAATTCACCACACAAAAACACCATATTTGTTGCCAACACGAACCCAAGCATATATTCATATAAAATAGCGCAGTCAATAGTAGAATGATCTATTCATACAAAAGCTGGCCTTCGCCGAAAAGATATGTAGACAGAACCCTAACTTATCAAGCCACATTGAAAAATTGCTATAAACACCGGTAGTTAAAAAGTTATCCTCCCTAATTCAGAAACCCCATATGTAGACAACACCAACAAAGACATGTACAACACAAAAAACAAGATTGCAATAGAGACCCACATTGTCACAAATGACAGAAAGAGTCTGCCACATTGAAAAATACTACCACGAAATCAGAAAATAGTATAAACTCCTATCTAAACAAGGTTTCAGTATATATGTACACCTAACCCCAAACACACATTGTTAACTACACAATTGCTTTGATTCAAATTTAAACAGCAATGTTGCCTCTATCAACTAATCTTACTGGGCACAAGTGCAACAAACACGTATCAGTAATTGTATACGGGATAAAAAAAGGTATTTTTTGGCACCTATCAATTCACCAGGTTGGTGACTACAAAATTGCTGTATTCAAATTTAACTGCAAAAGTAGATCTATCACCAAAGCTGGCCTGCGCCAAAGTGAAAAAACACGTAACTGAAATGTAATTGGATAATAAAAGGTAATTTTTTTTCACTCTTTCAATTCAACCAGTGGTGACTACAAAATTGCAGTATCACATTTAATTGCAAGGTTGCCTCCAATGAACAAAGCTGTAGGAGCCAAAGTAGAAAAAACCACTTACTGTAATGTATTCGGAAAAAAAAAGGTATTTTTTGGCACCAATCAATTCACCTGTTGGTTACACAAAAATTGCTGTATTCACATTTAAATGCAAGGCCGCGTCAATGAACAAATCTGCTTGCGCAAAAGATGAAAAACACGTAACAGTAATGTTATTCGGAAAATAAAAGGTATTTTTTGGAAAACCATTTCAATTCACCATGTGGTGACTACAAAATTGCTGTAATTCACATTAAAGTGCAAGGTGCCCTCAAGGAAACAAAGCCTGTATGCGCCAAAGAGAAAAAACACGTATCAGTAAATGTATTCGGAATAATTAAAAGGGTTATTTTTAGGCACCTTTCAATTCACCTGATGTGACTTACAAAATTGCCTGTAATCACATTTAAGTGCAAGTTCCTCAATGAACAAACCAGTAGTGCGCAAAAGTAAAAAAACACGTATCAGTAATGTATTTCGGATATAATAAAAAGGTATTTTTGCACCTATTTTACCTGTAGCTGACTACAAAATTGCTGGATTCATAATTTAAACTGCAAGGTGGCAATATCAACAAAGCTGGAATGGTGCAAAATTGAAAAAGAACACCCTATCTAGAAATGTAACTGAAATATAAGTGGAGTTTTGCACCTAACAGAAGAGACCTGCAGTTACTAAAAAGATGTGTATCTAATATAAGTTTCAGCTGCCCAATATACAGAAATATTTCCAAAATACAACTGTTAATAATAAAGCTATTGCAGTGCAATGTCTACACTAAGTCTTGGTGTACTTTATCCAGTGTTCTTTAGAGAGTCTGTGTCTGTGTCTGTGTTCGCCCTCTGGGAGGAAGAAAGGAGGACCCTCAATGACATGTGCAGACATGAAGCCAATCAGAGACCGGCGGGATTCTGTGACGACACAGCACTAAGACAGGTGCGTTAGCTAAGAACTCATGGGCCCTGTGTGCAAACTTCAGCATGGGGCCCCCCTACTAGCCATACACTGTCTGTAGACCAAATACTTTTTTTCAAAACACAGAATCCCTACTAAGGTGACGGATGTCCCGTGGTGCAGGCGCTCTGGCAGAAAATTATTTCATTAAAAGGTATCATCCAATAGAAGAAAATGAATGGAAACAAAAAAACTATTTATAGCAAGTCCAAAGTGTCTGTTCCCTCTTGGGCTCTTCCCTCCCACTTTGAATCCAGAGTGTAGCAGCGAACGCCATTCACATGCCATTTCCGGCATCTACTTTTTGCCCTAAGCCAAGAGAAATGCCTTAAGGATTCTAGTACAAGGGCAGTGGCGGCAATTACATCATTGCGATTACGCCGCTGCCTTCAATGGCTAAGAGGGCAATAGGATAAGGTCGGTATATCCAGCCATTCTCTGCCTTGTGTGACTGATGCGACCACTATAGCAAGGGTCACTACTGTACACATGATCTCAAAAACACACACACACACACACCTACACACTCACCCCCCTTACCAACCACACCCGTATACAAAGCCCCACCCCTTACCCCCCCCCACCCAAACAACAGAGTAAAACACACCACAATACAAACCACCCCAACACCATAGACCTCCCTCAAACACCCCCCCTATAACAAAACAACATCACACACTAACACACACACACGCCACACACCACACGCCACCCGCACACCCCGCCCCCACACAACCATTCCCCCCCAGCCTCATAAACCTCACTGCAGCCTCAGAAACTGCACCCCCCGCCACACATTTACACTCCCCTGCTCAGATCACCACCCCCCCCCATCCTCACAAATACCCCCCGCCTCACATACATCCCCCCAGCCTCAGACACTGTACCCCATGCCTCACGATACACCTCCCCCATCCTCAAGCCCGTCCAAGCCTCAGAGCCCCCAGCCTCACATACAGAGCCCCCAGCCTCACATACACCGCCCCAGCCTCAACACTGAACCAACTCCCCAGCCTCACGCTTATAATTATATACAACCCCCCTCAGACACTGCAATGTCACCCGCCGCTCACATACGACTCCCTCCCCCAGCCTCAGAGACAAAGAACCGCAACCCCTTGCCAGGCCTCAGCATACACTCCCCCCTAGCCTCTACAAACAATCCCCCCATTCTCACATACAGCCCCCATTCCTCACAAACAGTCCCCAGCCCACAAACAACCCCCCAGCCTCACCTAGGACTCTCCTGATATGATTCCCGTATATACTATAGAAGTTGAAACAAATGGTATTTTAAAATGATGGAATAAAAACATAGAAAGATTTAACAACGTACCTTAACCCGCATGGAATCATTCTTTTACCAACAGCAGCACTGGCTACCTGCTTTAGTTGCTCCCAGCCTCACATACACCCACAGCCTCACAGCATCCAGCCTCACATACAACCCCCAGCCTCACATACAGCCCCCCCAGCCTCACAAAACAACATTCCCCCTCCCATCCGCAGAAACCCGATCAGCCCCAGCCAACCCTACCAGCTCCCCTACAAACCCACATACCCCCAGGGTTGACTCAGGGGCATTCTAGTTGCAAACAAAGGGAACCACGCCTCCCAAAAACCACATCTTGTGAGGATGGATACCGCACTCCGAACACGTTTTAAGCACTGAGTTGCACTTTACAGTTATATTATAGCTTGCAGCAGACTGCGTCCGAGACATATTTTCATTCTCTCTGCAGCTCCCAAGTGATCATAATGTACGGCTCTCCTCTCTGTCTAGCTGTGGCTGGGCAATCAGTGACTCCTGCTGCCAGAGAGAGAGAGGAGGTGTCGATCCGATCACAGGAGCTGTAGAAGAACTGAAAGCAAGTCACAGACGCAGGTGCTGCAGCTCTAGTAATGTAAAGAGCGTGGCCCGCCCCTCCTAACTCACATGCTGAGCCGCACGGGCCCCTGCGGATGCTCAGCAGTGCCGTGGGGCCTGTGCCTGACTGGAGATCACAGAAGTGGCACGTGGGGGGCTCATGGGCCACCCTCTGCCTCAGGGGCCCGGTCACCTCCTCCAGCAATTGGAAGTCAGCTGTGACCTCTGTAGCTTAGCTCTGTTTTTTAGTTTGTGGTCTTCTCCTCAGGGTTCCATAGTGGGTGTAATTCTGCCCCCATATACATTGCAATCTCACATTGTTTGTCATTGTTATGAATTTCAATTTCTAAGAATCCACTCAATCCTGATAGTGTTGTATTGGGAGTTGAAATAGAGTGCTTTTTGTTCCTGCCCATCATCAATTAAATCTCACCTGGATGTATTATTATGGACTATCAGATTCTAAAAATCCAGCGCAATCCTCCAAGTTTGAGTATTTGGAATGAAAAACAGACCGCTTTTTTGTCCGCTATTATATAAATTTCTCCTGCTGTCTTACTAGGGAATTTTAAATTCAAGTAATCCACTCAATTCTGTGTTACTGTTGTATTGGGATTGAAATACAGACCGCTTTTTTGTCCGCAATTATTTAAATTTCTCCTGCTGTATTATTAGGGAATTTTAAATTCAAGTAATCCACTCAATCCTGTGTTACTGTTGTATTGGGATTGAAATACAGACCGCTTTTGTGTCCGCCATTATTTAAATTTCTCCTGCTAAATTATTAGGGAATTTCAGATTCTGGGAATCCTCTATCCTGTCCTGTTCTATTCTGTATCCTGTCCAAGTGTTGCACTTGGAGTGAAATTCAGGGTGTGTATTTATCATATACAGATATCTTCATTAAACAGAGTCTGTAAATTTTTGATCAGATAGTATGTCAGACAGAAAGATGGCAGGCTCTTCACATGGGAGTGGCAGTGGCACAAACGTTCCTGGAGCAGGCACAAGTCGCATCACAGTAAGGGGACGTCGCAGCAGGAGTGACTCGGTGAGGCCAGAACTGCCGGTGTCATTTAGCGGCCGTGTGTTGACCACCAACCCGAAGGTTCTTGATTGGTTGACTAGGTCATGTGGCCTACTCCTGTTTTTTGCCACCTCCAGAATTTGTCATTATGCCACTCTCTGACCTCATGCTGCTGCTGCTTCTGTTGATGCCGTTACCTCCACACTTTGTTATTATGCCACTTTGTGGGCTCCTGATGTTGCTGCCACCTCCAGAATTTGTCATTGTGCCACTCTGTGGCCTACTCATGCTGCTGCCAAGTGACCGCTGTCTCACTGGAACACCCTGTGGTTTCCTTATGCTGTTTCCACCCTCCCCACTCTATGACATTGCCACTATGTTTGCTTTTCCCCTTATTTTCATCTGTCAGAAGGAATGATTGAAAGCGGACACTGACGGATGAAAGGAAGGGCAAAATGATCAGAAGTCAACGCAAAATTACTGCCGACACCCTCTCCACTCATTCGGGGGGCCTCTACATGTATCAGTGCTTAACAGAACAGATTCTGTCATATTTTGTGATGGTTTAAAGCTCTGGCCTCATGGAGTGACCTCTGCTGTGACGTCCCCTTACTGTGCTGAGACCTGTGCCGGCTCCAGTAACCTACTACTGTGTTCCATATACAGGAGAAGAAAAATCAGAGCGGCACTCACCAGGCTTCATTTCTTTTACTTTTATTGGACTGAATTAAAGTAAAAGAAACGAAGCCTGGTGAGTGCCGCTCTGATTTTTCTTTTCCTGTATATGGATTGCTGCTTGCCTTGCTTTTGCGGAGCAGAGCACCACCAGTAATGTAAGGACTGCTTTTAGCATGGGAACACTGCAGATTGAAACTGTGTTATTGGGGATTGGTGCCGCCTCGTCTGTCTCTCACTAAGTTGATCTACTACTGTGTTCTTTGACGTTATCGTAGGACCTTAGCCCTCAGCTTGTTTTTTTCCAGCTGGCGCTGTCATGACTTTATCAGCCTGCATTCCCGCGTCAGGGCCCAGGGAATTTTAGAGTGAAGCGATTCTAAGAGCGGCGGCAGTCATGTGCGTGTCATACTAAAACACAGCATTGTATGAAGACCAAACCAAGCTCCCTCTGCATATTTGAGCATGGCACAATGCTCTACACCACCCTACAGGCTCTCTGCATTCAGGAAATAGCTTTTTTTAACACAATTTGTCGCTAATTTATCGAAATTAATTTTGTTGGAAAATTCGGCGAACTCAGCGAATCGAATTTTTGAGAATTTCGACCATCTCTAGTGTCAGTAGAGGAATGAATGAAAAGAGTTTAAGCACCACGAGCATGTACAGGCACATGCATGAAAAGCATGAATTGCTGTGGAATAGTCGCTTAGAGAAAATTGGCCACACGGGTCCTGGGCTTCCAACCACTATGGTATATTCTGCCTCCTCTTCCGCCACTTCCAAGCCCAAGCGGTCCTCTGCTGCCGACGTGCCAGAGTAGCATGAGCAAGCACCTTCCCCAGTCCCAGACACTGTCAGACGATTCCTATCACCAGCAACACAGCCTACATCTTCCACTTCCACCAGTATGACCTGCACGCCGTACAGCAGCCAGTCCGACAGCCAGCCTCTGTGTACCATGTGTGGGAGCATAAGAAACACTTTCACCCCAACCATCCCAAAGCCAAACGCCTGAATTTCAGCATTGCCAGGCTGTTGACCTTGTAAATGTTGGAACTCATGACATGGGTTCCACCATGTCATGGCCCTTGCATGCCCCCAATATCATATGCCGAGCAGGCATTTCTTTGCCAGTAAAGCTATCCCTGCCCTGGGAAAAGATCTCCAGCGTGTTGGCTGCGTCTGTGTCCACCAAAGTCCATCTCACTACAGACATATGGACTAGAAAGCTCGGTCAAGGGCATTAAATCTTACTGACTGCTCACTGGGTGAGTTTGGTGGATGACAGTGCCTCTGGTGATGGGTCTCGGTCGACACTCTTCAACACTGCTGGGATGGTGCAGAGTCCAGATCCCCAACCCGACGTGTGGCATCATGTGCCAAGAGAAACCAGGCCGTTCTCAAATTTATTTGTCTCGGAGACCGTCAACACACAGGCCAAGACCTGTGGATGGCTCTACGCACTCAGACCAACCAGTGGCTGGGTGCTAAGAATCTGGTGCCAGGAAGCAATCTCCTTGCTGCCCTTAAGAGCGATAGACTCACACACATCACTTGCCTGGCACACGTCATGAACCTGGTTGTGCAGAAATTTCTCAAGCACTGCCCGGGTCTTGACTGCCTGCTGAGGAAGTCTCGAGGTCTTAGCTCACACTTCCGGTGTTTGCAACCTACTTCAGCATGACTGGTAGCATTGCAGCATCATCTGGGCCTCCCCGTCAACCGTCTGATATGTGATGTGGCAACACACTGGAATTCCACCCTCCATATGCTCCAGCGATTGTGACAGCAGCGTAATGCCATTATGCAGTATGAAATGTTGCATGGTCAGACTAACAATGGTGCGGACCTCAGGGTGTTGACCCATAGAGAGTTAAGACATGTGAAGATTCTCTGTACCATCCTTGGCAGTCTTGAAGAAGCCACTAAAATGGTCAGTCCGGCCGATGCCCTTGTCAGCATCACCATTCTAGTTATGTTTTTACTGGAACAAGCATTAGGCACTCTGCGGCAGCAGGTCCCAGCAGTGATAGAGGAGAAGGATGCAGACATAGAGCCTGGAGGATGCAGAAGGCCCGACTGTTTTGCAATTGTATAGGTCTTCTTTAGGCAACGGTTCTAGATCGAGGGCAGGTGCAGGACGGCAGTTGAGCTGACAGAGTAGAGCGCATGAGGCTAGCCAGGGCTCTGCTAACGGTCAGGATAAGGAAGTGGAGGAAGATGAGGAGGCAGAGGTGGACACCAACGGTACTGATTACTCTTCAGTGGTAAGACGTTGGCACAGATTACAGGAGGAGGAGGAGGAGAAAGAAGAGGAAGATTCTGATAGTGCCCCTCGACCCCGATCCTGGCAGCATCTCACACATGAGTGCTTGGATGCTACATTGTCTTGATGCATGATCCATGTATCAAGGCAATCAAAATGAACAGCGATTACTGGGTGGCCACCCTCCTTGATCCACGTTACAAGACAAAAGTAAGCAATTTCCTTCCACCCACAGAAAGTGACAGTAGAATGCAAGATTTTGAGACAGTGCTCATTGTCCAACTCAAGACATCTTTTGCGTCTTTATATTCTAATGTCACGGTGAAACAACGGCAGCAACTAGTGATGAGCGATTACGTCGAATATCGTCATCAGGTCGATAGTCGATATCGTCAATTATCATGTCGATATCCGATAGTCGATAATAGATTATCACCGATGACCATTAAAGTCTATGGAAGAGGAACAACACCTTCATTTTTACACCCAAACAGGGCTGGAGAAGCTGGAATTAACATCCACAACAGTAAAATGGATACGTGCTACATCTTAGGCAAAACAATTCGGCAACAAGAGTCACAGAAAAAAACTCACAGACTATTCACTATCCCTGTCCTGTACTACAGCATGACCCTTAAACCTGCATGACCCACAAATTAAAAAGTGCCAGAAGGCAGTATGACTTGAACCATCATTTTACTGGAACTGGACATTGACTATCCCTGTCCTGGAACACAGCATGACCCTTAAACCTGTCTGACCCACAGATTAAAAAGTGACGGAAAAAGGAGTCTTTCAACCACCATTTTTAGGATGGAATCCCACCAGGTCTTTGTTTCTCTCTTTTTAAATTGTATTAAATGGGTTGTCTCACTACAGGGATTGCTAGCTATGTTAAAGATCTTGCAAAAACAAGTCATTTTGAAATATGTGTCCATTAACAGTTCCACCCATTCCCGTTTTTGACAGCACCATCCCCTTGAGCCACTCTTGCAATTGTGAAGAACAAAGTCGTAGAAACCACATTTTTTTACAATAGACCTCTATATAGCTGCATTTCACAGCAACATGCCCCCATAAAATTTCAAACATGACCCTTGAGCCACTCTTGACAATTGTGAAGAACAAATGTCTGTTAGAAACCACATTTTTTAGAATAGGATCTGTAGTATAGCTGCATTTCACAGGGCCCTGACCCAGCGATGACAGGCCTGACGGTCCTGCAACCGACGATCCGCTGGCTTGCGTGTTGTCGCCAGCACTGGAAGGAGCACCTTCTCTTTTACCTCTACCTCCATGTCCTATACCCCTCTTTGCTCGCTTACCACCTGCATTTCGCTCCATGTCCAGAAAGATAAAAATTGAAGAAGGCATGGAAGAGTTTTTGATAGTCTCTTATTAAAAGACGGCAAATCACAGCTATTCTTAAATCCCTCTAATTTGCTAGCCAACTAGGATTAAAAAATGAAATGTTTCTAGCGAATACCTGTGAAATGCGGTCTGGTGGAAGAACCGTAAGACAAAATCAACAGTGTTCTTCCTTCAGTCCCAGGGATTTACAACTGCCCAGAAGGACTAGGAATTGATAGTTTTCAACAAAATATCATACAAATGCACTATCTGTGCCAAACTGAGTTTCAACGAGCGTAATAAAACTATTCAGAAGTTACACGGGTGAGAAATTGCATTTTTTGCAGCAATGACAAACGAGAACAGTTGCTAGAAAATTTTTCTATCAGAAATGTTGTGCAACGTGGCTATTTGAAAAAAATCGAGGGCCGCACCACATGCAATACCGCTATTTAAAAGTTATACGGATAACAAACGGTGGTTTTTGCACCAATGAATTACACCAACAGTAACTACAAATTTTCTGTATCCAAATTTAAGTACAAGGTGGCTATTTGAAAAAAACTGGGGCGAGCCGAAGTGCAATACAGCTATTTAAATGTTATACGGATAAGAAAAGGAGGTTTTTGCACCAATGAAATACACCTGCAAAACACTAGCAAATTTCTGTATCCTAATATAAGTACAAGATGGGTCTTTGAACAAAACTGGGCTGCGCCAAAGTGAAAAACACCTAATAAAATTTTGTACGGATAAGAAAAGGTGGTTTTTGCACCTATGAAATACACCTGCAGTTACTAGAAAAGTTCTGTATCCTAATTAAGTACAATGTGAGTCTTTGAACAAAACTGGGCTGCACCAAATAAAAGGTACTATTTCACCTCAGGTGCGAGGTGTGCTGGCCAAAAACTGGTAAAAAAAAAGCCATTTCAATGCAGGTTCAAAGCAGAGTGTGGGTTGCACAATATACACTCTCCTTTCAAAAGCCTGCCTGTCTGTCTGTGTTCGCCTGCACCCCCCCTCGCAAACCCCCCCCACCCCCCCACCCCGTGGCTGTACAGCACTAAATGCTTCTTTAAAAGTCTCAGCCTAACAACTAAGAACTGAAATTCTCTAATCTACCCCATGTTCTAATGTTCACAACAAAAGCATAGTTGTCTGTTTGTCTGTGGGGAACAAAGTGAACTGTGTCTCTGAGCTGAGCTGAGCTGTATTGAGGAGAGATCTAACACACGTCCTGCTCTAATGAGATACACTGACACACTGATGCTGAACAGGGATGTTCTATGCAAAACGAGGTCATGTGGTTTTTCCAGCCAATGACAACCATACACATCACAGTCATGACGTCGTACACCCAGCTCACCCTGCTCTATGCTCTAAGCTGATTTGCTGGCCGCCAAAATGACAGGAAGCGCCCTAAATGGCGCAATAGTAATAGATTATGCGCAGATTCTCACCTAAATTATCGCGTGATCGGAAAATTCCGATCAACCTAAAAAACGTGCCGATTTCATCTTTGTCGATTATAATCGCTCATCCCTACCAGCAACACGCAGAAGTAGAATGGCAAATAGCCACAGCAGCAGGCAGTGTGGCAGAACCCTACTGGGTGACATTTGGCAATTGATTTTTACCAGCTCACCAATGCCTGCAAGGCAGGGCAGCATTCAGACACACAGAGACCACCTTAAGACCATGGTTCATGTCTACCTGCTGCTCAACATCAATGTTTTTGGACCTGATCTGGACCCATTCAACAAACTGGATGAATGGCCTGAGGTTGCTCGACACACCATTGCATCAAACAGCGTTATGTCAGAACGCACATTCAGCACAGCTGGCGGGGTGATAACTGACAAATGTATCCATCTTTCCCCTAACAATGTGAATCGCTTGACATTTATAAAGATGAATCAAGCGTGGAACTCTGTCCATTTTGTTGCCCTGTTAGCCGATGTCACTGACTATAAGACTGTAGCATGTCTTCTTGACAATGTGAAATACACATTTCAACTACACTACATATCATGTCTGTAGTTCCTGTGCCTGCTGCTTCTACAAATTGTATTCTACTGCTGCCAACAGCTAGATTTACAGCTGAATTTATTTTGGAATGTACACCTGTATGACCTTGATGTGCACTGCGTACACCTCTTATTCCTTCTCCTTGTAGCCCTCTTAATCTTTATTTTTTAAATGCCTCCACCTGTACTACCACCAAATGTACATAGTTCTGTTATTCTGAACCTCGATGTTCCCCATTGGCATGTTCTCTCTGCCACCAATGGTACTGCTGTCTAAACTAGTCCAGCCTGTAGAGGTGTAAGTTCAAATTCTTTGGCCCTGGTTAAAAAAAGTTAAATGCCCCCCCCCCCCCCCCATTACCATGGCTGCCATCAGTCATCTATTAACCATTTCTAGGCCCCATACAGACACAAATTAAATGGGGGCCCCACTCATTACTAGTTCCTATTTTTTACTATATCAGCGGGTCCCTTTTTGATTAGAGCCCCTGACAGGAGTAAGATAAAATCATAGTGTGGAAACAGGTCTGGAATCCATACCAGGAAAAGAATCTTAAGAACCAAAAGTGACATGTATGATTGGGGCTGAACTGTTTTCTTGCATACTTTGAGCCAAAAAACTGTTGCAGCCCTGTTCTATAGATGTATGAACAGTCGAAGGATTAGACAGGAGTATAATTTGGGTACTACGCTATGATACAGTTTTAAAATAATTTTGTTATCATTTCAGCAAATTCATATAAAATATATGGAAAAATTGGAATTCATCTAGAATTATAAATATTCTGTAAAGGAGTGAATGTAGTACTTTAGACTCTTTTTTCTGGAATTTATATGACAAATGTTTTGAAGTATTTATACATTCTAAAGCCATAAAACCCCTTAAAACATTTATCACAATCATTCAGACAATGCTCAATGTTACATTTCAGTACACTACAATACAACAATCTGATACATGATTTCTTGCCTGCAACTGGGACTAACTGGATCAGTTACAAAAAAATCACCTCTGTTACAACAACATTTCTCACTGTTAATACTGTTCTGGGTAACTTCACCCAGTAACAGCATCCAGTTAATGATTTATCAATTAATACATCATATGTTATGTGATCATTGGGACCAATTGAGCAGTAGTGCTCTATTTCATATGCAGTGCTCATCAAGGGTGTTGAGCGTAACTTCATAGACAGTCTTCACTCTGGGGTGTTCATCAGTCTTTAACAGCTGGGTATCTGATAATCATCTGCCTGTTCTCTTGCAACTAGAGAACGGGAACCACAACTCAATCTTAGCTGTGTTAATTATCACTGAAGTCAAGCCAATATACACTGCAGTAATGAGTGCAATCAACTGGGCTAAAGGATGCAATGTTTCAGGTAGAATAATCTTTCCTCATGCATAACTGCAAATCAAGTATGGGAGTAGATGTAGCAACCATGTTGAAGTGAAGTCAACCAACCAACAGCAATGCAGCAGCGGTGTCACATCTATACCGTTATAAAAGATATGCACTTAAAATGTGGGGGATTAGAAATTCCACTTTCCACTATTCTATGAGGGAACTTAAACTTCCTCCTCATATTTTTGCCACGTTTAAAGTGACCCTTTTACATTGCATAAACTATCAGATCCTGCTGGAGCAGGAAGAGCTGAGTAGATTGATATATAGTTTGGTTGGGAAAAATTCAGTTGAACTTGTATTTTAATCTTTTAAATTTCTGCTTGTTGTAGGTTAATGAATCCAGTAGGTAGTATTGTCAATGAATAACAGCCTTCCTTGTATCAGTGTACATACAGAGATACATGTTAGTCACTAATAATACCACCTGCTGGACTCCTTAACCCAGAAGAAGCAGGGATTTAATAGCATAAAATACACGTTCTACTAAAACTTTCCCTACAAAACTACATATCAGACCAAATCAAAAATAACAACGAGGACTGATTCTCATCTAAATATGTACAACAATCTTTATTAAATCATAATTAACAAAATATAATAAACAAGATGACTACAAAATGAAGGCAAAAAATACATGGGGGGTCTACATATGGGTGGGCATTGCATCTGGTTGTTACTACCATGTGAGGTTGATAGCATCTATGCATGTTTGCACTTGCACTTTTTACTGATGATTGACTTTATATCCTATGTTTATGTATTTGATGTATAGATCCTCCATGTATTTTTGCCTTCATTTTGTATTTTTTATTATATTTTGTTAATTGTTATTTAATAAAGATTAATGTATATATTTTATGGGAATAATCCTCCTTGTTATTTTTTTTTTTATTTAGTCTAATATGTAATTTTTGTGATTAGTACCATTTGTGTAATATTTATTTTGGGGGTATTATAATTAGACCTAGCAAATAAATGCCTATAGGGCCTTCTTTCGTGATACTAAAACTACATATCAATCTGCTCAGCTCTTCCTGCTTTTGCAGGATCTGATAGCTTGTTTGATATCAGATACAATGTTCAATGTGACAGGTTCCGTTTAATAACAACTTAAAGGGACATCTCTCTCTAGTAGTAGAGAGTTAATGGTTTATTTTCCTGTGGTGGTGTTTTTCCTTTTGTATTCTTCTACACATTACAGTTGACTGCTGAGAATCTTAGTGATAAACTAATCATCAAGGGATTGTTCTATCAAAAAAGTAGTGTCCAACCTATTTAACTCATAAGAACACAGACTCTATAATTATAGACTTCTTTATTTGTTATTTCTTTATTGCTATTCCTTATGGAACTGTATGGATGAATTGACAGCTGAATATTTTTGTGTGCTAATACCTAAAATTCTGTCTAAATTTCTCTAATAATGAAAATTTAAAACAAAATCAGAACTTAGTCTAAAAGACTAAATCGAAAACAAAAAGAAATCATGAAAAACACAAGTATCAATGCCTCTTTCTTATTTCCTTTCATCTTTTTCTTGTTCTAATACTTTTTGACAGTGCAAATAATAGTTTATCTGCTACAAGCCCAACTGTCTGCTTTTCTCAAACACTACAAATCTTCAGTAACTCAAGGACTCAGCCTTGTGACCAAGCCTGTGTAAATGAACATGGGCTTTGTTAGTATAAAATCTATAACTGACATACCTTTATTTGTGAAGACAGTTTAATTCAGAATAAAGG
This sequence comes from Phyllomedusa bahiana, assembly GCA_025379985.1. Taxonomy (NCBI): domain Eukaryota; kingdom Metazoa; phylum Chordata; class Amphibia; order Anura; family Hylidae; genus Phyllomedusa; species Phyllomedusa bahiana. The sequence goes on from JAODAL010010049.1 coordinate 95,718, forward strand.
TATTATTTAATTTCTGTGCTGTTATTTCTTCGTGTTAAGCCCTGGTGAATGATCAGTTTCTCCACTGCTTCGTCAGTCAAACCTGCAATACATTCATAGATGTGCTAAGAAAACAATATTTTCACACAATTAGTAATTAAAAGACACAAAAGTTGACAATGACTAGGACTTCGATTTTGATGCAAGTCAATGTCAAATTTGACCAAGATTGAAACAATTCACCAAAATGTGGACCCTAAACATAAGTCGGGGTTAGGTTTTTTTTGGTGTTTTAGGAACTTATTGTCAAGTGTCGGCATGACATCACTTCTGGTGTGACATCTAACATCATATCCAACATAACTTCTGGTTTCCAAATGTTACCACTATGTTGTGTACACAAGAAGTGAGGTTGGACAACAAATGCCATGTCCACTGTCACTTCTGGTTCCTATAATAGAGGGGTAATATAGGGAGACTGAAAGGGATTTTACATGTGCCCCAGACATTGCATCAGAAGTTATACCATGCTGGAAACTATGCTGAAAGAGATGAAGGTAAGATATGTTGTTACACTTTAGAACTGTGTTTCCACGTATTTGTCCAGAACAAGGTAAAAAAAAAAACTAATAAATAAGTTAAATAGTAAAGAAATTGAATCTTAAGGTCTGACCCTTTTAACCGGGAACATTTTGGTTGACATGTATGAAAACTGTCTAGGTCTAAGACTTACTTTGTTCCCCATAGCAACCAATCAGAACTCCCCTTTTAATTTAATATAGTGCTCTGAAAAAAAGTGACAGTTTCCAATCCAATAGAAACTAGTTTCTAAAATTGTGGACCTTATTTTATCCGTTAGGCATCTAGGAAGGACAGTATCAAACACTTTTGCATACTACAAAACCACTGCTCCTTGTGATCAAAACAGGATAGTCTGACAATTTTTATGCTCAATTTCTATACAGCTTTGCTGGTAATCACTTAAGGTACTATTTCCTGTCACATATTGTGGTAGATAATCTCTTAAAAGCTCCACAAACAATTTAACCATGTATTGATTTCAAGCTTACTGGTATATAATGAGAAACCTAGAGTCATTTTTAAAAATTGTCACCACAATTGTCCTGCACCAATCCTTTGACACTAGGTGTGTCATTACACAATTCCTAAGTCTTATAAACAGGGGCCCAGAAATAACTGAACTTAACTGAAACTTTAAGTACTGTTTGGTGCACCCATCTTGGTCAAAATTAATTTTATTTAGTTTAGAATAGATTCTATCTACATTTAGCCAGTGAAGTTTATTATCAAAGTACTTATTATCAGTATCAGTATTATCAGCACTACTACCAACTATAAAAGCAAATAACCCTTATTTTGAATAAACAAATGTGAAAAACCCATTCAGTAGCTTTGACCTTTCTTGATCATCAGTCACTATTTTATTAATGCAATTTTTCTGTCATACAAGCTCTGACCTTTTTTGTACTTGGGTACTCCTTTTTATATCATCATTTGACAATAAATTGCAATGTTAAACATGTACTTGCCCTCCAAACCTGTGATTATTTTGTTCATTTTATATAATATTATATTGTGGCTACTGTTACCAAAGTTTCCATTAACAGTGACACCCCCAACAAACTCGACATTGTTAGTCATTACAGGATCCAATAAAGCATAAATTCTTGTCAGGTGTTTCACAAATTGGTCCATAAAATAGTCCTGCAAAAAGATGAGGAAAATCCTCCCGTTGCAGTTGATGCAGAACCATGACCCCAATCAATGTCTGTTATCACTACTGTACCAGCCGGTGGAGCCTGCTTTGCTTGTTTGTGCAGCTGATTCTCTATTTTCTATATTGAGGGTCTATAGATTAGAAAAAAAAAGTCTCTTTCAGTACCAAGACCTCAAGCTTGTCCATTTTGCTTGCTAGACTTCTGCCATGTGTGAACGTAGACTTTAACTCCTTACTGACATATGACTAGAGATGGGCGAATTGATTCTAACGAAGTGGACTTCGTTTAGAATTTCATGGGGAAAAACTTCGGTTCTGGAACGAAGTCGAAGTTTGGGGACTTTGGTGTGAGACGATAGTGTGCTTTTGATTGATAAATGGCTGCGAGCACATGGCGCTACATAGGGCAAGCACTCTGGGGGAAGGAAGGGCATCGCCTGCATGATCATGTGCAGAGATGAAGCCAATCAGTGACCGGGGGATTCGCTGTGACGTCCACCGCCACTATATTAATTCCGGGGCACGATGCTGGGAGCTAATACCTCTCTAAATGTACTGAATCAGGGAAGGTGCTGCCGCGGCTGATTGTTGCTGAAGAAATGATTTTTATACAGCGATTTTTGGTGGGGTGTCTCAGCTTGTCTAGGCAGATGCTTATTATTAACGTATCTATTCTGTTTTTTTGGAGTATTGGTTCTGAATCAGTGTGCGTCCATACTGCAGCGGCATATTTACATTTACATTCTATCTGCTCACAGATACATTGAATATCCAAGGGGAAATCTAAGCCAGTTCCTGTTGGATTCATTTAAAGAAACTCAGGTTTTTAGAATACAAATACACTTCATTATGGCTGCTCAATTCTTGGCGGCATTCTTCATCCAAGGTGTTAATTAAGCGTTGATTTTTAGCTGTGGTGATCCAAGAAAACCGTCATTTTCAACGCCATATTATTTACATTTTTCCTGTAGCATAATTCACAAGCGAACGGTTTAATTACAATTGTTTCTCTTGTTGTGTAGCGTAAAAAACGCCTTGTTAATACGCTACAAAGCTACTAGTTTGTGGTGGCTCAATTGTTTGGCGCAAATTTACATTCTAGGGGTTAATTATATCCAGGGGTTAATTAAGCGTTGTTTTTCAGCTGTGTGACCTCCAAGAAACCGTCCATTTCACCGCCAAAATATATACAGTTTTTCCTGTAGCCAAATTCACAAGCAAAGGTTAATTAACAATTTATCTCTTAGTTGTGTGGCGTATAAAACACCCAATTGTAACACGCTACAAAGCTAAGTAGTTTGTGGTTGCTCAATTCTGATGCGCAATTTAACATCCAGGGGTTAATTAAGCGTTTGATTTCAGCTGTGGTCCATCCCCAAGAAACCGTCATTTTCAAAGCCAAAAAATATATACATTTTTCCTGGTAGCATAATTCACAAGCAAAGTAATACAATTTTATCTCTATGTGTGGCATAAAAAACACCGTGATTGTAACACGCTACAAAGCTACTAGAATTGGTGGCTCAATTCCCTTTGTGGTTGGCCGCAATTTACAATCCAGTGGTTAATTAAGCGGTGTTTTTCAGCTTTGGGTGATCCCAAGAAACCGTCATTTTCAACGCCAAAAATATAAATTATTCGCTGTAGCCTAATCACAAGCGAAAGGATTAATGTACAATTTTAATCCTCTAGTTGTGTAGCAGAAAAACACGCCATTGTAACTACTGCTACAAAGCTACTAGTTTGGTGCTCAATTGTTTGGCACAATTTACATCTCGGGGTTAATTAAGCGTTGTTTTTCAGCTGTTTGACTCCAAGAAACCTGTCATTTTCGCCGCCAAAATAAAACATTTTTTTCCTTTAGCAGTATTCACAAGCAAAGGTTAATTACAATTTATCTCTTTATAGTGGTGCGTAAAAAACAACCCGCATTGGGTAAACAAGCTACAAAGCTACTAGTTTGTGTGGCTTCAATTGTTTGGCGCAATTTACATCCAGGGGTTAATAATGCGTTTGTTTTTCAGCTGTATGATCCCAAGAAACCGTCAATTTTTCAACGCCGAAAATATATACATTATTTCGCTGTAGCATAATTTCACAGCAAAGGTTATGTTACAAGTTTTATCTCTTGTTGGTGTGGCGTAAAAAAACACCGCCAAAAAAAAAAACATTGTAACACGGCTACAAGCTACTAGTTTTTGGTGGCTCAAATTCTTTGGCGCAAATTATACATCCAGTGGTTAATTAAGCTTTTTGTTTTTAAGCTGTGGTGAACTCCAGAAACCGGTCATTTTCACACCGCCAAAATATATACATTTTTTCCTGTAGCCTAATTCACACAACAAAGGTTATTTACAATTTTATTCTCTTGTTGTGTGGCGTAGAAAACACGCAATTGTAACACGCTACAAGCTAGTAGTTTTTTGTGGTTGCTCAATTCTTTTGCACAATTACATCCAGGGGGTTAATAAAGAGCTTTGTTTTTTTCAGCTGGTGACTCCAAGAAACCGTCATTTTCACCGCCAAAATATATTACATTTTCCCTGTAGCCTAATTCACAAAGCAAAGGTTTAATTACAATTTTTATCTCTTTTTGTGTGGGCGCAGAAAAACCGTAAATGTAACATTCCTACAAAGCAGTAGTTTGTGGTGCTCCATAAATCTTTTTATTTTTTTTTTTTATGCCCGCAATTTACATCCAGGGGTTAATTAAGCGATGTTCTGGCAGTTGGTACTCATAAAAAGAAACTTGTGTTATTTCACCGCCACAGAAGAAACGGCATAACAACCGGGGTTTTAATTTAAAGTCTTTTTGTGCTTTTAATTCAGTAAAAACACAAATTTTTAAACGGCACATCAAGTAAATTTTTCCTGCCCTTTTTGGGGGAGCGAAATTTAATTTAAGGGTTTCCAAGCTTTTTTACGGGTTTTTTGGCGTCAAATAAAAAGGGGGATTTACATATAAGATATCTTCATCAAACAGTGTTGTACATTTTAGAACAAACAGTATGCAGACAGAGAGGGGGCAGGGCTCTTTACCTTCGAGTGGAGGGCACAAAAATTTTCCCGGCCCAGGCCAGCACAGAAAGGGGATCGCAGCAGGGGCCCCGGGGGGCCACAACCCGTATCCTGCGGCCGTTAAGACACAACCCAAGGGGTTTTTGATGGGGGACTAGGTCACCACTTCCTCCCGATGCATCTACAAAACCCCCCGCCAAAAGTTGTGGGAAAAGTCAGACACAACCCTTTTTGGCAGGCCCGGAGCGGTAGCGGCCCTCACCTGTCCCAACCCGCCTCTGTCCCACCCGGGTTCCCTACCAGAGTCTAATGTGGTTGGGGTCAGCGCCAAAATATAGCGAGGAGAAAAATTTGAGGAGGGCAGTCAGCGCACTTGGCAGGAAGAAATGGGGCCAATACCCCTCTTTTTGCGTAGGGGGCAAAATATAGATGTTGAAGGGCTGGGAGGTCAGTTTTTGAGGGGGGCAGCCCCTGCAACCAAGACCGGTATGGGACAGCAGTACGATGAACACAAAAGAGAGATAGCCGCACTTGGGAGCCGGGTGAGCAAGGGCTTTATCATTGTCAGGAGAAGAGGGGTCACTTGGCGTCAGGCACGGCGCAGCCCGCAAATGGGTCGGTGGCCGTAAATTAGAAAGGTGCAGCAGGTGGGTAGGACCAAGCGGCCAGGGTAAAAACCCCCCGCTTCGCAGGTCCAAAAAATAGCGGCACGGGGCTACAGGCGCGGGCAGTAGTCACCAGTGGGGAGCGTTGGGGGAAAAAATCCATACTCAGCGGGGGGCAGCTTTCTAAGCCAACCGAGGACCCCGAATATGGGTATATGAAAAAACGAAAGCAAAATTTAAAGCGGGCCAGGAGCTAACTTGGCCCCAGGGCCCTGCGTAAACACATGCAGCTCACCACCGGTGGCCCTGGGAAAATTTTGGTCAGATGTGGTGGTCCATTGCTCCCCAGCAACAGCAGCACAGCGCCCGTGGACCATTCCATTGCAGCCAGTCAAGGGTTCACCACCCCCTGCAGAAGGGGCTGTTTCTCTTTTTCACATCTCCCGGCCAGATGCCCTGCCCCCTCGCTACCCTTGTGCCACCCGTCGTTCAGCGAGGCGTTGCAAAGAGACAAAATATGGTCCAACCATCCTAAGGGGCAGCAGCTGACCTGCTCCCCGTCCAAGTTGTTTTTTCGCAGTCCCTCCCTTTCCAAAGGTGGGTCTGCACCATTCAAGAACTAAAGGTGTGCCGAGCCGAATGGGGTGTTCCAAAAACCCTAATTTATTTTCCAAAAAGGGGTACCCGCCTTCAAAATATGTAAACAGAAGGTGGGCCAGTCCTTTTTTATCGGTTTGTTCCAAGGTGCACGGCAGGGGCGTCTGGAGCTGAACACGGTCAGGGGCCCGTAATGTCCTTTACGGCCCACTGGTGAATGTGCTTCCCGGCCCAGGCACACCAACAACTTGACAGGAAAGTCCCCTTTTCCCCCAGTTGTCAAACTGCGGCTCCCGCGCCAATGTCCGCCTCCTCCTCCCCACCACCCTTCAGCCCTACAAGTACAGCTCCATCATACCAATGTGAGTGCACGCGGTGTCACCAGTTTTTCACCCGGGTTGCCTGGCAACGAAGCAACAGGGGAGGAATCTCCGCGTCATGCAGCAAGAAAAACGTGTGTGGCTTTCTCCGGCCAATGCAAATCGGAACCCTGGGGACGGCAATGGGGGGGGAAAAAAGGGGACCGCCTGCCCGAGGAGGGATGGTCCATGCGCCCGCAGGGGCACATGTTCAATCTGGTTTTTAAAAGGTTTCCTAAATCTTTCCCCCATCTTAGAACATTTGAAAATGGCCGGGAAAATGTGCATGCACTTTAACCATTCTTTACAAAGCCAGGAACACCCTCCTCAGAGTTGCAGCGGCAGAACGCCCTCCAAACACACGCTGAAATGTGATGTTCCCACCCGTTGGAATTCCAGCTGCACATGTTGGACCGACTGTATGAACGCGGAGAAAGTGGCCCTTAATTGAATTTTTGATGATGCCATGCAGACGAGAAGTAACTCGCCCTCTGTGTAAACATTGATGTCAGCAGTGGCAGCTCAATGACTGATCAACCTGCCATTTGTAGAGGCCATTCTAGGAGGCGACGTAATTTGTCAGTCCTCTAGACTTACATTATGAATAAAGTCCATGTCCACTGCATCATGACCTGGTAACAGATGCTGAAAAATCTGTCTGGGCATAGGGACTGGAGACGGGTCGAACTACATCCTCGATTGCCACATGAGTCCTGTGGGGCCTGAAATGAGGAGGCAGGATAGAGCACATTGGTGCAGAAGCATATTCTGGTGAAATGATTGGATTATCTACCCAGGTAGACAAGAAGGAGGAGCAGGAAGGCAGCTGGAGGAGCTAGAGAGAATAGAGGAAGACGAGGTGCAGATGACCCGCAAGCACCATGGCATTATACAGTGGAGATGGGAGGCAGGGAGCCCCTCGAGTCACTTGTGCAGATTGCCCCCGCAGCCGCTGAATTGCCTGGCTAGTTGACATCCTAATAGTCAGCTCCGGCAGAGGGATGACTTCTGGCACTCCACCTATGTGAACCACGCTACCCAGTCCAAAATGGGAGCCTTATTCCAGCATGTGAGAGGGAGGACAACTCAAATACTATAGGGGAAATCCATCCGTAGTCAGTTTGCCGCTGCCTCATATTGCGGCATCGTCCCCTCCTCCTGACAGGTCTGACCGGGGGGTTTTCATCAGCGCACACTACTACTGCCGCGGCAGCCGTGAGAAGTTGGGGGTATCGGATGCAGTACCCAGCTCCATCAGCCAGCAACTCAAGATGTTCTGGAGTCACTGATGAGTCAGCATCCGTCAAAACGCCGCCTAGTGCGGAGGGCAGCAGAGCATCAGTCAGCAGCAGCAGGAGCTGGAACAGGACCCTGAACCAACAGGTGGATGAGCCTACTTGGAAAGCACTCTGCCACCACCAGTTATAAGATCCACTGGAAACTGGGCCACCAAACTGGATGTAGGGCCTCAACTTGCCGATTTTGCTGTGGAAGAAGCTGTCCTGCCGCGCCAGAGTGTGGCATCAGAGCGGGTGTTCAGTGCGGCGGTGGCCATCGTAAAACCCCATAAACCCGCTTGTCCACCGGGAATTTGGAACTACTGACCTTTGACAAGATGATCCGGCGTTGGATTCCGCCAGGAATTCCACACAGACCAATAAGCCTTAGGCGATCAGACTACATCACCATGACGCCTCACCCAAACTGTGAGAAAATGCGATCTGGGTTCAAACTACCAGCCTCAGCCCCTACTATTCTGATGCCTCCACCGCCTGATGCCCACACACATCTGCAGCCAGTTTTTTCCATCCTGCCTACCACCATCTTTACTCAGGGACTGTATGCCACCCACCTCCACACTCCTGTCAATGTACCACTGACCTGACCTCATGATGCTGCAGCTTGTGGCTGTCTGCCGAGACCTCCTCCCACTTTTTCAGTGTGCCACTCTCTGAGCTCATGCTGTTGCTCCTCCGTGCCTGCCGTCCCAGCCATATCCACTCTCTGTCATTGTCCCTCTGGCTTATTCCTTTTTATGCCAGTCCACCAGAATGTCATTGTGCCAATGACCCTGACCTCATGCACTGCAGTGCTCGCTGCCCGTGACCAACACATTGTGTTCAAATGTGCCAATGTCAGACCTCATGCTGCTGCTCTGGCAGCTGCCGTGGAACCGCTCATACACACTGTCATTGTGCCACTGTCTGACCACATGCAGTTTCTGTGGCTGCTGCCGTGACCATACACCACACTGTTCAGTGAGCCGACTGTCTACCTCATGAGCTGGCCTTGGCTGCTACGCCCGTGAACCCTTCCACACTCTGTCATTGTGCCATTGGTCCTGAACTCATGCGGCTGCTCTGGCTGCTGCCGTGACTACACAACTGCATTGGTGCACCACTGTCTGACCTCAAAGCCTGCTGTTGTGGCTGCTGCCGGACCTACACACTGTGTTATTGTGCCACTGGTACTGACCCGTCATGCTGCAGCTGGATGGCGTCTGCCGTGACCATCCACACGTGTCCTTTGTCCCCACTCTGTGGCCTATTCAAGTTTTGCCACTCCAGAATTCATTGTGCCACTGTCTGACCTCATGCTCTACTGCTGAGGCATCTGCCGTGACCTACACACTCTGTCATTGTGCCCCACTGTCTGAAAACCTTCTGCTGCTGCTGTGGCTGCTGGCCGTGACCTACACACAGTTCATTGCGGTGCCACTGTCTACTCATCTCTGGCCTGCTGCCGTTGACCTACACCTGTCATTAGTGCCACTGTCTGACCTACATGCTGCGCTGTGCTGACTGCCGTGACCTCCACACTCTGTCATTGTCCACTGTCTGACCTCATGCTGCTGCTGTGGGCGGCCTGCCGTACCTAACACACTGTGTCTTTGTGCCCTGTCATGACTCGAAGCTGCTGCTGTGGCAGCTGCCGAGACCTACACACAGTCATAGTGCCACTGTCTGACCTCATGCACGCTGTTTTTGGTTGCTGCCCGTGACCAACACAAAACACTGATCATAGTGCCACGTCTGAACCTCATGCTGCTGCTGTGGCGGCTGCCTGTGACCGCTCCACACTGTGTCATAGTTCCACCTGTGGCCGAGTTCCCTGTTTTTTGCCACTCCAGGAATGTCAAATGTTCCACTGTCCAGACCTCATGCTGCTGCTGTGGCTGCTGCCGTGACTACACAACTCGTGTCATTGTGCCACTGTTCTAACCTCAATGTGCTGCTGTGGCTGCTGCCTTGGACCTACACACTGTCATTGTACCACTGTCCATACCTCATGCACTGTTGTGGCTGCCTGCTTGACCTACACACTGTGTCATTGTGCCACTGTCTGAACGTCATGCTGCCTGCTCTGGTTGCTGCCGTGACCTACATATTTTGTCATGGTCCCCCACCTCGTGGCCTACTCCTGTTTTTGCCACCATCCATAGATAGTGGCCACTGTCCTGACCTCATGCTGCTGCAGCCGTGACCAACACACAGTGTCATAGTGCCACAGTCAGACCTCATGCCAGCTTGGCAGTGGCTGCTGCCATGGCCCAACCGACACTGTGCATTGATGCCACAAGTGTGGCCTATTCCCCTGTTTTATTCCAGCCATCCAGAATGGTCCAAAAGTGCCCACTCTCGTGACCTCATGCTGCTGTGGCTGCCGCGTTTACCCACCCACCAACCTCCACACTCAGTCAGATGATGTTTCCTACCCGAGGCCCCTCAGCTTGTTTTAATCCAGCTGTCGCTTCGTCTATGAACTTAATCATCAACATTTCCCCGCTTCAGTTTTTTGGGTCAGTTTTGCCCTCTTAAGTGCCAGGGAATTTTGAGTAAAGGTTTTAAGAGCGGCGGCAGTCATGGGGTGTCATATAAAAAACAACTTGTATGAAGAAAAAAACCAAGCCCCCTATGTTTTTTAGAGGGCAAACGTTCTAACCCCCTGGGGCTTGTGCAGGGGGGAAAATAGCTGTTTTTTAACTGATTCGTGCCGAAGAATTCGGAACAAAGTTTTTTTCCCGGAAAAATTTCGGCAAAGTGAACGAAACGATTTCGGGAAATTCCCCCATCTGTGTGGAATCTTCTTGTTTCCTTCTTATAATTAAATGCCTCCTCCGAATTATATTTTTTTTTGTGCCGGCAGCCGGCTCGAGAAACTGACCGACACCTTCCGTTTCGGGGCATTAATCGAAATTTAATCAGTAAATTACTTCCATAGAACTTTTTTTCAATGTATTTTTTCACTAATGATTTTGGGTTATTGGTGGTTGCTAAGGCAAGTTTAAATTTCATGTTATGAGCATTGCTGATATACCCAAATTCCCAAACGCTTCCCCTGTATCTTGGGGGGGGAGGAAGTCCTTGACTTTTTTGTTTCTAACAGCAATGCTTGTCTCAAGGGGAAACTTGTTTAAAGATATCTAAAAAAAACAGCAGCAGAAAGAAAAAAGAATCAATATAAATCAAAGTTAAAGATATGAGATAAATGATTTAATGTTTTTTTCCCTTTTTCCCCTTTAAAACATCAACTTGACGTCCCCCTAAAAAAAAATTTAAAATTGTTTGTCCGCTTCCTCCCCGTCATAGGGAAGGATGGGGAGAGGAGTCCCCCCGGTCCCCATGACCTTTTAAACTAGCTTTTCGGTCCCTGTTGAGGGTTTTTGGGGGAAGAGTTATGGTTCCCCCGGCCCCCGACAGTGCTTATAAAGTGAAGAACTTCCTAAGAGGGGGTAAGAGTGACAAAAATTCTAGGGTCTAGGAAAAAAAAGAATGGTCACCCCCAAAAAGCCCCACCTTTCCCCCTCACAATCCCCCCTTGGGGGGTGTTTTTATGTCCCGTTGGTCAATTGTAGCTTCCCGTGGGATATTTTCTCATTGGGGGAACACTGGTTTGGAATTCTCTTCGTGCATGGTGAACATCCTCCCCCCAAATAAGGGACACGGTACACCTGTCTATCCCTTTTTAAAAACCCGTTTCCCGATGAAGGGTGACACACATCACTACCCCGTATCGGGGCTAAGAAAATACACCCAAACCATCTGCTTGGGCTAACCATTTTGCCCTCCCCTCATCCCGGAAATACTGATCCCGGGCCTTAATTCCCCAGTTCCTTTTCATCTCCCGAGAAAAATCATCCAATTTTTTAACGGGTAAGGTCCCCCTTTCCCGTTTTTCCTGTATTTTTAGGTAGTAGTACAAAAAGTCATGGATCACTGCAAACTCCCCCTTTTTGTTCTTC